>JBCEWB010841889.1:0-16083 GCA_039654565.1 Peronia peronii
CCATCTATCCATCCATCCATCCATCCATCCATCCATCCATCCATCTATCCATCCATCTATCCATCTATCCATCCATCCATCGATCCATGTTCGATTAATCCATCCAGCCATTTATCCATCCATCCATCCATCCATCCATCCATCCATCCATCCATATATCCATCCTTAGTTTCTGCGCCTCTCAATCTCTTCAGCCATAATAATCCATTTTCTTTTCTTTCTTATTTTTTTCCTTGGTCAATTATCAGCATAAATCGCAATTTGATAAACTAAGCACGCTTTACAGATTATTTTAAGGTTAACTAATGTGTTTGTAGTGAGCGCTGTGTATAAAAGCTCTTGTTCTCATATCTCTCTCCCTGCCTCCGTCAGAATTCGGTCATTTCATGAACTGACAAAATAATAAATTCAATAAACCTATAAAAAAAAAGTGTTCGTTGCTGTGGATGATTTTTCTTTTTTCTTTTCTTTTTTTGAAGGGAAACATATTGATTGAATAAGGTAGATATTGGATAATTCATGGTTATCTGAGAAAGAGTTCTTTTGGACAGATTCTTGAAAGATAAGCAGGTTGATGGGTAAATACTAAATGGATAAATGGGAGAGGCAAACAGACAGATAGACACAGATAAACAGACAGACACACAGATTAATAGACAGACAGAACAGCTAATGAAGGACACTTAAGACCAAACATAATTGTATAAATATTGTTACACTGTTAATGGACAATTTATCACTCAATTAAGATAGATAGATGTAAATGAAGTGTACTTAGATCTATCCGTCACCACACAATGAGACATTATTTTGCGACTGACAGTATATTTGCTGATTTATTGTTTCTCATATGCTTGTTTCTCATGGTAGCTCTGGGAGCAGCCACCTGTTCTGGACCCCCAGGGAACTGGAAACTGAACAAACCAAATCCTGAAACACTTTAAGACTACAGGCACAGTTTCTGAAATGCAAGCAAAACAAGACCGATTGGGAAGGCCATGCATTAATCGAAAGGATGATCGATTTTCTTTCGAACTGTTTCGAAGTTTGTGTGAGTAGACGTTTCATCATACAAAAATGTGCAATTGATTGAATGTACTTGGAAGCTGGGGCCGGCGAATAAAAATCACACTCTTATCATGAGCCTTGTGCATGATATTTGTCTGCCGCGATAAAAAGAAACGCACACACAATCAACGCACACAACATCTAACATTAAAACCAAACAAACTCAAAGCCAACACACATCGTTATTTATAATAGACTGAAGCGGAGTTCTTGTGCTCATAGTTCCTATACATGATCATCATTGAGGAATGAGATAAAGGACTGTTGCGTTTAAAGCAGACCGGATTCCTACCCTGTCTTAGCCTGCAGTGATAAGTCATATCGCAGTGAACTTATCTCTCCCTTTACAGCCACGATTACAGCAGATGAGCAAATGTGAACAACATTTCAAGTCTCGCAATAACAAACTTTGTGCTTGACAGAATGATATTCCTTGCTGCTGTTGTGCTGATCGGTCTCTGTATGTCTCTTGATGCGCACCATAGGCCTATTGGGTCTAGATTTCATACAAATGATGATGAACATATAGCTAAATTTCTAGCTAGTACAACGACCAACATGGCAATGCTTCAGAACACACAGCGTTATCGTCACGTCAAACCGGAACGTCAGCGCCCAGTAGTGGTTGTGGTTTCCCAGTCGGAGACACGACTTGTAACACAGCACTTCCAAGATCAAATGTTTGAAGAACACAAAAATGTTTTCTTTCTGCATACTATGATAGAAAATGAGCATAACTTGGACAACTTGGTAAATGGAACAATCAATACACTGAAAAGTCATCTCTACCACATACCCACTGTTATGATGTTCTTGGATAGCTACAGTGTCATAGTACCTCTCTTGCAAGCAGTGTGTTCTTCTCTGGAACTAAAGTGGACTCATATGATTCATAGCGCTGAGTGGATATTGGCTACTATGAATGTGGAACTTCTCAAAGCTCTGTCTTGTCACACAGGTACTAGCTGTCTTGATTTTTTCACTTTTATCATTGGTTCACAAAATGGAATCGGGGTAGCCAGGACTTCCAAAAGCAACCGATGTTTAACTTCCAATGATTTCAAGTATTCGAACACCAGCTGGTCTGCAGATGATTTAAGCTTTATCTTTGGTGAATTCAGCAAGCCTAAGAGGGTTAGTCTAGACGACATGCATCTCAAAGTGGGTGTGGTAGAAGGTGTGCGAAAACAGACAGTTGTTAAACGCAAAGGAAACGACACAGTGCTGGAGGGATACGTCATGACCCTACTGGACCTGGTATCTAGGGCTCTGAATTTTAAGTTTACCCTCGTGCCACCAGTGGATGACTGGAATGTCGGGTCAGTCCTGGATAATGGCAGCGCCACGGGACTTACAGGTGAGAAATTGCTGACGCTCTTTGAAGATATATGTACTAATGATTTATCATTAATATAATCTGGCTGAATGATTATTTGATAGGAAGAGAATGCATTGAGAAGCTAAAGCGTCTAGTTAGTGTAAAGCTGTGAATCCATATCAGCTTCCTAGGTAGGCATTTAGATTATTCACTGAGCTTGAAGGTAGTTGTTTCAACTTTAAAAACTGTTGTGTTTTTGTTACAAGATTTGTGCATACTAAGCACACATAAGCTCAGTTGCCACTGTTTCGACTACCCACTGTGGACAATCTAATTATTGTCATTACCCATCACTCTTTTTATGGTATATGTGCTCTCGATCAAAGATCTCCCCCAGACCAGCCTGAAGATAATTTGACCGTTTCCAGTGATCGATAACCGAATATCCTTATATCATTGTCCAAAACAAACTCTTCGAAGAAACCCGATCGCGCTCTCATCACAATGGTTCATAAGATTTTAAATTGTTTTGTTTTGTCCTTCCTTTATTTTGAAAAAATATCTACTAAAGCAAGTTAATTTTAACCTTTTCTTTACGGAGCACAATCTTACAATGTATTGTCTTCAGTGACTATAGCACTACTGAAAGCAAGGAAACAAATAACTCTGTCTGTAAGCATACATAGTTGTGTTTGAAGTTTTCAGTAGAGGACTTGATTTTCCAAACTTTAGATAATCATTGCTATAACTTTAATTCTTTTATAGTAAAACTTAACGTACTGAGAGGGCTAAACGAGATAGTGCTATTATATGGCTTTTAGAATGTGTCCTGTCTAGCACCGTCTCTTCCAGTCAACACCCTGCCTATAGGTGATTTGTCGATCCGCTTGAACAGTTTTTCATTTTTGTTTTGTTCAAACTGGTGCACACCGAGAATAGATCGCATGCAGCGGCTGATGACAGTTGGAAGCTATCTGCAGTTTGTCCTGGTAGTTTCTGATTCCTGGTATTGCTTATTTCACATTAAAGTTGAATAGTCTCGACTTAATGCTAGGGATATTTGCTTTCTATTTCATAGTTTCTGTAGCTGACTGAAGCGATTCTACATTTTATAGTTGTTTCTGCAACGTGTACATTTAAAATACTCCTTGTTTAATAATTCTGACGTACTTTGACAAAGCCTCTCCTCCCTGAACACACTGTTCTGGAAAAATCAACATCTAGTTTTACAGTCTCTCTCTTTAACACGTCATAGCGGGAAAAATGCACTTTTTTAAAGAAAATGATTTGGTGCCGTAGGGTGTCTTTTAATGGAGGTGGTGGGGAGGGAGGGGGGAGGGAAGGAGTATCTGAAATCTGCGTTTTGCGTTAAAAAATCGATTTTGGGTTTTTGTTGTTGTTTTTGTTTCTCAGAAGGTCTGCCCTTTCTACATATAAAGATATATAAGAGTAGATCTGCCCAGTCTAAGATATTGGAACAGTGTCATACGACGATGGAATGGCCTATGCCATCTAGGCCGGGCCCAGTCTAGTTTCTTTCTGCAGTGCTAGTGATCGATGATCACTATATACTCCACTGACTACAGGCAAAAGATGCATGAAGGTCTTGATTATGGTGATCTCCTCGACCAATATCGGGAGCCCCAATGTCAGAGATGAACACTGGCTGACTCTCTGACACACTGACCACCCGAATATCAGCAAGCGCTTTCACCGCATGATCTAAAATTAATTTTCATTGCCAAAAAAGAATTGAATTTGTTCTGCTTTTGCTGTTTTAAACTTGTTTAAACTATCCGTCATGCCAAGGTCAAGACACTATGAGTTTTGACTGAGAAAGACATGATGTCCTAATAAATACTGCCCTAGAGTAACTCTATGGGAGCGAATGTAGTGACAGGAGTCTGGAAACAAAAAGGGATGAAAAAGGTAAGCAGATGCCCAGGAAAAAGCAAAATATGACATAGAAGTCATGGACAGAACTTCAGTGCCCAAGTACCCGATGCAACCACATTTTGATGTTCAAATCCAAATCAAAAGCTACCCGTGATTATTTTTCTGGTTGAAAAAAATTTACATGCGTTTTTCTTAAAATGAGTTTTGTTTGTGAGAAATATGCGATCTCCCGTTTTTAATTTCTAAAGCACTAACATGACATCTGATATAAATGTACACAAAACAATACAAAAACAAAAACAAAAAAACAACAAACAAACAAATAAAATTTAAAAGAAAGAGTCAATTTTCAATATCATTTTTTTTTTTAGAAGTTTGAGAGTGTGTGGTCAAATTTATGAAAAATCCGGATTTTTTTTGTTGTTGTTGTTGCTGTTGTTGCTGTTGTTTTTCACTTTTGTTTGGTTTTTTGTTTTGCGTTTTTTTGTTTTGTTTTGTTTTGTTTTTGTTTTTTTTCGCAAGCTGATTTTTTCAAAATTAAAAAAAAATGATAATAATAAATAAAATAAAATGAATAACAACAAATGCACATAATATTCACATACATATAAGTACGTTGTTAAAAACTGCAGTTTCATTTTTAAGATATTGAACTGACAAATACGTAATGCACGTACAAAATTGGAAACAATAAAAAATGTGGAAGCCTATTAACAGTAAAGTTCTGCAAGGTAGAGTTTCAAAATTCATGAATCATGAGTGATTACAATTTTTTTTTTCGGTTGTTTGCCTCTTACTGGACCATGTCGAATCCGATAGCAATGGTTACATTATCTCTCCCCCCCCCCCCCCCCTCCCTGACAACCCCTTCCCTAATTTTGTGGAAGTGTAAAGTTTAATTAAGAGAAGTTTCATAATGAACAATTTATTCTGACAGGCCATGGCAGTTATTGCGTTTTTTTTTTCCTCTGTAACATCCACTACACTCTGACTTGCAACTTGACTATTAATTTATTCCGATCTCATGGTGTGGTCTAATTGACTTCTTTCAGATCGATACTGCTTTTATGTAAATTTGTGTACAAGAGTCAGAACATAAAGCTGTACGTCTGCAACAATAATGAAAATAGGCAAGTAACTAAACAGCTAAAAGCATGTTAAGAAAAGAGCACGGATAAAGGACGTAAATAACAATTACATGTACTACAATTCAAATAATTATACTTCTAAGCCTCTCAATCGATTGTTGACGAAGTGTTGACTGAACTGCCGTGTTGCTTGCGAGCCAAATTAAGTCTGTGATTTTCACTTTTCAGTAATTATTGACAGCCATGACTCAATTTACATCCTTTAACTTTTCATCAGTGGGTAATCTATCATATACCTTTCATTACTTGCTAGTATTAGAGCCATAAACCAATATAAAAAATTGCTCATTTTCAATTCCAGTCGTAATTTTGACGTATGCGTGCTAATCAAAATCCTGGAGGCATACTCAATACGTTGTGAGTAATTCCACAAAGTAGTACATATTGCTGTAGTGAAATAAAACATGAAGTTTTCTAAGCCTTCATGATTAGGAAGAAGAAAAATGTCCTTGCATTCTTAGTTAATACCATTAAATTATTCAGCTGTGTAAAATCAGTATTTTTGCTCGGAAATGTGAGCAATAACCAAGACTAACGGCAGAACATTGCAAACTTTCACCCAGTGTTGCTTTAAAAGACTCCCCGAATACACCGGCGAGAGATAACATCGTCCAAAAAGCTGTCAGATAGAGCCAATTAGATATCGATAGAGGAAGAAGCTGCCAGGAGATGGTGCTGGATGTCATGTAACTGAGAAACCCCAAATAGCTCCGCCATCTGGCGGGTGTTAAGACAGAATCCCTAGAGAAAGAGACTAAGAGTTAGGCACATATAAGATGTTTTTGACATGAGACGAGCGTTTACATACGAACTAAAATGAGTATTTCTTTCGATCTGAATAGAGATACTGGTTCTGTGGCCTGTATCCTGGAACGTTGACGGGCAAAGACGATGAATGGCAATGCTTGTTGAAAACGAAGTTTTTGTTGCTGTTGTTGTTGTTGTTTTAGTTTGGCTTCTAGACAGAGACGATGAAAGAGACATGTCATTGTCATTTTAGTCACTGTACTTAAGGAGAAGTGACTGAAAATAATCATCGGATAATGCTGATCAGCAGCTGAAGTATAAATTGCAACGATTATTATAAAATGTGTTTCTTTAGGTAAATTCTCTGTTATTATGCAAATATCTAGCACATTTTCAATTCGTGCAAAAGTAATACTGAGTACAACTGCTAAGCTGAAAACTTGGGAGAATGTTAATATTTTTCATTTTGTATTTTTGCCCTATAAATGAATAGCAACGGTCGAAAAAAAAATGAATGTATCACACCATTGAAAATTCACTTTTTCATGAATAAACATAGAATCAGTTGAAAGTACAGGTGAAATACAGCAATAAATCAGTTTTTAAATGACTTAAAACTTTGGAAAGTAAAATAGTCTTGTATAGATGCTATTTCAGACTTCTCTCCCGTCTAAATATAGACATAAAAAGATCAGATTACCAAAAAAAAAAAAAATCAGTTATATCGGTTATCCTCCTCAAGAAAACGACAATGAATAGGCTGATGAATACTCGGAGAAGAAGAGACAAGGGAGCGAAAAAGAAGAGAAATACAAAAAATTAAGAAATAAAAAATAAGAAGAAACAGTGTTTTAAACATCAGTAATCATACAATTATTGTGTCACGTGTTTTCTTTCCATTTCAGGCATGATAGCACGTAAGGAGATCGCCCTCAGCTGTATGGGTATGTCCAAAACAGAGAATCGACTCCAAGCCATTGACTATCTAGAGCCTCCAATCTATTACTCGCCTATTTTTGCCACGTACAGACTACCACAGCTGGAGGAACAGCTGGACACCACACTGATAGATATCATCCACCCAGAGTATGTGCTGGCTTGCTTGGGCCCAGTTATACTTGTTGCTCTAATGGGCTCAGTTCTCCATGTCATGACCAAGGAATGCACAGTGCCATATCCTGCCCCGACGACCAGGAAAGACTGGAGGTACTTGGCAAAAGTTTTTTCCATTTACCAATAACGGTTTTGCAGGAACTCAGGTGGTTTAGCACTTAAATCAATGAACTATCAGAAGAGTAAAAAACAAACAAAACAACAACAAAAAACAAAAAACAAAAAAAAAAAACGAAAAACAAACAAACAAACAAAATGAATTTTAATGGTTGTGCCTTCACGAAACTAGCAATCTTATGGCCAGACAAGCATTGGTTCTTTTCAGACATACGCAAAGTAAATCTCTGCTGTCAATTCATGATAATGCCGATATTTAACATAACTAGGACTTTATAAAATGTTAGCTGTAATAGTCTACGCAGGGTCTTAAGAACCATATAACCTATGCATCTTAATTATCAGAATACCCATGGCCTGAAAGCTTTCCAGAAGTATAAAGTTATCTTTACAAAATCAAACACATAGTGGTTTATTGTTTTTCATCATCATTAACTATTTACTCCATTTATGAAGCTTTTTCCTCACCAAAT
The DNA here is from genome assembly GCA_039654565.1 of Peronia peronii. Classification (NCBI taxonomy): domain Eukaryota; kingdom Metazoa; phylum Mollusca; class Gastropoda; order Systellommatophora; family Onchidiidae; genus Peronia; species Peronia peronii. Next base: position 7,881 of record JBCEWB010841889.1, read on the forward strand.
ATCACTACTCATCTGCAAATTATGGTATTATTACCAACATTAATGATCGGTGATAGTTTCATTCACATTGAATGGGACAAATACTCTTACAAATTATTGTAATCAGGTAATAATTGCTTTGTAAATGCTAACAATGCTCAAGAAGTTTCCTTAGTCACTTCACGTAAATTTTATTCAATGTTTTGTGTTTGTGGATTTTCCAATTTTCACTATGTCAAAAAGTGTTATTCTCACCCTTCCTTGCTCTGGACTTTCACTGGTCTATATTGGCCTATTTTACAAGCACTTGTTCATGTCCACTTTTCTTACAGACTGCTCTCCAGTTTTCCAGAGCATGCGTGTTTCTGCACACCCACCACCTATGCTGGTCAGACAGGACGTATACTGCGAGGGTCCTGGGCTGTCTTCTGTTTCATTTTCGCTGCAGCATACAGCGCCCATCTGATCACCACCTTCGCTGTCAAACCTCGGGAACTGAAGCTTGACTCCTTGCAGAAACTCGTGAGCACAGAACAATACAACTTTGGGGTCATGAAACTCAACCCTGCTTTAGTAACCGCCTTGCAACTCACCAACGACTCCCTCATTAATGCTGCATGGACGCGTTTTGACAACTATAGACGCACAAATCCATCCTTGTTTGCGTCTCCTACCACAGTTCACGTAGAAAAGATTGTCAAGGGCGACTACATCCTTCTTGACCATTTTAATGTCCAGGACACGGAGCTTTACCTGGACACTGATATCTCGGATATACGCAGCTACCGCATCCACACTTTCGACAACCTTGCCAGCAGTTACTGGACACTCCCCAAAAATGCTTTCTTCAAAGACGATATTAGCATGGCCATTGTGATTTTTGAAGAATCGGGGGTTCTCACGTATTTGAGAGAGAAGCACAACGTCCACAGACCCGCTAGCAAGGAAAAACTGGGCGCTGTGGATTCTGACCAGCCGGTGACCATGTCTAGAATTTTCATCATGTTCTATGCTGTTGGGGCAGGGACAGGTCTTTCTTTACTTTGTTTGGTTATAGAAGGTATCGTTGCCTGGTATTTGAGAATGTGTAGCTTGAGAGAGAGGAAATCAGCGGAGAGATCAGGTGCAAGTTCATCAGCCAGGTCTAAGCCATAAGACGAAGACTTAGTTATGAAGATTGTAATCTGTGTTTCTTTTATACAGCAACCTGCTTTCACGGTGTTCTAAATCTTGGTGTTACCAGCATGCGTCTAGATCATCTACCTTTTGCCTCATATCTGGTCATCGCTAAACCACCTGCAAGTAATTTATGTTCTTGCTCTGATGTACAACGTTCTTCTCCATAAGGGGATATCATTATAATGTATGGGAGTCTATTGTCTTTTTATACACGTCTGCATTTCATCATACTCATAATATACCATAAAATTAATATGTTTACGTATGTATGTTCATGTTTCTACCAGAGCTAATCACAGATTTACTATGTGTATGACTGGAAAAGCTGTTCCGTTTTGGAAAGCGCTTCGAGCCCTTAGGGAGTGATTTATTTTATAAATGCCATTTATTATTATTATTACTTATCAGTACTACTTAGTCAGAGAGCATCCAAGTGAATGTATATTTTGAGATTATTACAGATACATTTCTCTAGGTGGTTAAATCACTAGTCAACACTATGACGTGATAAGGACAAAAAATGATATAAGATGCCATAGTTTTCATACTGATGATGTTTTCGTTTCAGTTCTGTGAAATCTAATTATTTGTTATGCTTTTATACACTTTTCAGGAAACATGAATCAAATAAAGGTGCCAAATATTGCAAAATACCGTCTCATCCTATGCCATACCCACCACTTAGCTATAATAATTATACATGTTGTTGAAGGGGGAGTGCGTTTTTCCAGCATAGCCGTTTGTTAGTTAGTGCAGGTAGTATAGGATACAGAAAACCTCGACGACGAACTAATTGTTTTACTTGTTCATTTGGACAATAAAAATTAAATCCTTTCTGTGAACAGTTGCGGAAGATCAGGGACACTTTCCTTAGTCCTATTGTTGGGTATCGGATAAACACCGAGAGACTCAATCACTACTGTTACTCTATAACAGCACACTTAAAGCCTGATGACTCATTACTATTCTCCAACGCACAAAAAAAAAAAAAAAATAACCATAGAAGTATGAAGAAGTTGGCCTGGTCAAAGCTTCACTTTTGAGACTTTCCTATTTAAAAAAAAAAAGAACTAGAAGAGAACCCATGGCCTTCGTGGGACATTTTTAAATTATAGGCCAAACCGATACTGCCCTGTGACTTAAAGTGTATTGCAAGCGTGCGCACCTCGATGTTGGTAATTTAGATGATTAAACTGAATGTTACTCAAAGAAAACGTGTTTCGTGTTTGGCACACGTCATTCTATCGAACGTACAATTCGGATCAAACACTCTCTCGAGTTTTCTATTCAATTATTATTGCCTTTTTAGAATAACTTCAAACGTGGTAAACTTTTTGGGCTTTTCGAAAGTAGAAACACAGATCTTTAAGCAATAATGTTGTGTGCCAAATTTCATGTCGATACTTTCGGTAGTTTTCGAATCCATAAGCCTTTTATGGGTTTTGTTGCAGATATATGGTATAGATATATTTCCTAATAACGTGCAATGCAATGATGACTACACGACCTATCTTGTCTTTAGGGATAAAGAATCTTTTTTTGTGCATTTATAAAATATTATTACCAAAACTCGAGGGTCCAGCAGTTTCTACACTCATCTGAGGGAATAAGACGTTATCAGCGTTTGATGGGGAGTGGGGGGGGGTCTTTAGCCGGATCTAATAAACATGTTCCTTGTGACAAGCATACGTGTCAAATAATAATAGCACCACCCTCTTCCTCCAGCCCAATTACTGCCTTTCTTTCCGTTTTTGATCTTTCACAATCCGGCGTGATGTGCGTGCTCGGCTGTGAATTGCTGCGTAAATTTGTACATTTCCGCACTCCGGATTTAACGACTAGACCTGGTCGTTCATTACCATTTTTCTTGTTAAAACCACAGTGAGGATTATTATCTTGTAATCTGGCATGAATTTCATCATGCCTGATCTTTATCTTTGATGCTAAACGTTGAATAAAACATGAGAAATGTAGAGGAGTATCATTGTCCTAGCATTTAACCCTATGAGTATCAAGGGGCCAAAGTGCCTCATCCCCCCCTCCCCTCCCCCCCCCCCCAACAAGATTGGCTCTTTATACCTTGCAATGTATTTTTATTTTTTGAAATCGTACAATGACATAGCACTGGCAAATGTTTCACGCTAAAGCATGAAACATCATCTCTTAAACTTGAACTGTATCTTACAGATCTGAGATTCCAGCACTTCCAAACAATATTAATGGGATTAAATTTGATAAAATGTGGAAAATTCTTTTCAAAGTCAACATGGTTTGACGTACAGGTCAGAGTGAGCCGAGATATTGCTGTCGTGCGGTTGAAATGTTTTGTTTTTTTTTTTGTTCTTTGTTTTGGCTTTTGCTGGTTTTGTTATTGTCACTGTTCTTTTTTTTTCCTTTTCTTCTTTCCTTTTCTTTCTTTGTTTCTTTTTTCTTTTCTTTTGTGTTGTCGTTGTCGTAGTTGCAATTGTTTTTCTTGCTTTTTGTTTTTTTTTTCGTTTTCTCCGTTTTTTTCCCTTCTATTTCAATTTCTGATTCTGACTTTTTCTTTCTTTTCTTTTCTCTTAAGGGGGTTTATACATTCAGTCGAACGGGACCGGTTTCGACTGCAGCCGGCCTGCAGTCAGCCCGCAGTCCGCCGTACTACTGAAGGTTATTACACACAACGATCAAACTGACGGCGAACTGAAGGCGACCCGGATCATACAAACAACATACAGGTTGAAATCCAGCCATGTGTGCTCAGAGCCATGATGGATGATAAAGCGATAGATGACATCTTGGCAGCCTATGTTATTTTGAAGAATAAAAGAAGAAGAAAACGCCGTTTATGGTCTAAAGATTGGTTATGTGTATCCACATACGAATCTTTTAGGAGAGATTATGGCATTTCCTGAGGATTTCAATAACTTTATTTGGATGGACCAAGAGACATATACATCTGTTGTCTCTCGTCTCGCCCTTGATTGCAAGACAAAGTAACTCTTCGTTACCTTGCCATGGGTAGGAGATTCTCAGGTCTCAGATTCTCAGCATGAGTTTGCCAATCAGCACGTTCACTGATAATCCACGAAACCTGTGCTGCAATGGACGAGGTGCTGACTAAATATTATTTCAAGGGAAGATTTTTCCTTCAAACAACAAACAGCAAATGTAAATGTAAACAGCAAATTGACTAAAGTAAGCGCACAGTTGCGCACAGCATATTAGATCAAAGAACAGACTGGTCAGTATCTTTATCTTGGTTTTAATAGCATTTGTGTATTTCAATTTTTTTTTTCGTAAATAATCTTTTGAGCTGCTGTTGATGTTATCCATCCACCTCATCTAATCTCTCTCTCTCTATCCTTTCTTCATCCTCTCTCTTTATCTCTCTTTCTCTCGTAAACACACACGCATACTACTCTTTCCTTTGTTCCGCCAATCTCTGAATGCAACGCAATAATCCAAATTATGATAGGCATGAATTTTATATCAGAAAGAAAATTTCGCGGTTTTGGTTCATGGGTTTCGTCAGTCCAGGGCTGACAGTTTTGACTGCTCCTGTTTTGTTTTTTTTTTGTGTGTTTTTTTTTTTTTGGGGGGGGGGATGGCAAGGGGGAGGGGTTGGTTCTTTTCTCACGGCACTCCTGAGATTGTTAATTTTCTTGGATACCCTATCCCTGTTTATTCGCGGATCAAACTGCTTACAAAATTCAAGATTTTCATAATGCTCTGACTCTTGAAAATTTATTGCTATAGTCTTTTGATTTAATTTTCCATAAGCATTCCATAGGGCGATAGGTTTCGATGAACTGAAGAATTGATGCTTTGCACCATGACGTCATGATATAAACCGACTTTCAATTTAATAAACTAAATAGAAGAGGCCTACAGTTCACTGTTAAAGGACAACACAGCACAAAACTTTACTGCATAATATTATGTGTATCAGACGCCAAAAACTAACACGGATGATCACTGTTTACACAATACAAAACGCACCATGCAATCGAGAAGAAAAAAAAAGATAATTATTTTTTCTTTTAAATACAGCAACAAAACAAGTCACTCGCGAGCCATTTCACTAATTTAGACACGCTGATTCTGATTGTGAAATTAATTTTGCTCTAGGATGTCATTTTCGACAAGTCTGTGAAAGAGCATTTATTCACCGGCGGGTAAAAGATCAACGGCATGTCGCCCGCCAAGCACTTCCTCTTCTTGTCAGGCAGACCGGACCGGAAAATATCAGACAGTGCCTGACTTTCGGGGGACTCCAGGTTGCCGTATGGCGGACTGACGGCGGACTGACGATTTCCTTATTACAGTTCCGGTCCGATTGACAGTCAACGTACGGTCAACTGAGGTCCAAAACCGGTCCGGTTCTACTGAATGTGTGAAACCCCTTTTAGACAGAAATTATAAACCAGAAAATTTAGCTGGTTTTTTGTTTTTCTTTAATTTTAATTTGCTGGAGATCTCTGTTTATTGCATCGTAAAGTAACTACACATTCATATTATGCAGAAACTAATTTTTACGTTCTTATTGTTATATCAGTATTTTTTAAGTTTGTTTCCCAAATCAGCCTAGATGCAGTAAATGACAAAAGTACTGATAAAATGAGAAAAAAAAAAACATACTTTAGAACAACTACATGCCCCATCAAGATAAGCCAAAATAAGTTCATGTTGAAATGAAATAAAGCCGCCACATCGAACAGGCTAATAAGGACTATCATTGCACACATACTAATGAGGCCGCTCTGGAATTGATGTCACATTTCGGCTGATCCACTTCATTCAGAGTGCAAAGGTGACGTTTACGACGGAATATTTTGTCAGACTTGTGAAACATGAGCCGCTTCATTATGACTGTTTACAAAGTGTATGTGTGTGGTGTGTGTATATATGTGTGTGCACGTGTGTGTGTGTGTGTGTGCGTGTGCTCCACTGAACTTATAATTATTCTATTTTAGGAATATCTTGTTTCTTTGAACTTCCACTAGTGGTAATGATGTCATATTCCCGTGTATTGACTTATTTGGATGTGCATATTATTTTGATTGTCTCCATTCATGTATGCTGTTTGTCACAATGGGAGATCGTTTCGCAGATTATCTGCCCCTCCGAAAAGAGGGACTCGTGTAAGGGGAGATCATTTTGACCAGCCGAATTATTTCCCTTTCCCAGCCAAAGAGGTCTATAGCAAATATTGTAAAGAGGAAAAAATCACTTTAGATCTTGTCATTCGAAAGGGTGATCACCAAAAAAGTTGATAAAATTATAACAATAAGAAGAAAACATTCTCTTTACAGCATAATTTTTTTGGAATTTTTCATGATGTATGTCTCAAGTAAAAAACTCAGAAGTGATTTTTTTTCCTCTTTACACTGTTTGTCCAGTCCCTCTTGTGTCTGGTAAAGGGAGAAGTAATAGGGCTGAGCACAACGATCTCCCATTGATATCGATTAAGATGTATTATCTATAAAATATTCAATATAATTCTTACTGCTGTTAAATTATAACCTTCCAATTTCATGTACATACCTTGAACCGTTTCTCTGGATGTGTCTTTTTTTCCTCAAATGATTAAATCTTGGCAACCTCAGATCTCTGCTAAATGATGAAGATTGTTTTCTTTCGTTGATAAGTTAAACTTCTTCTCTGATCGTTTCAGTGGCTAAATCTCACATAGCCTTTAACTGTGGAAAAGAGAACTCATCTATTTTAGTGCATTGTTTTAGTGCATCGAACCCAAATATGAATGCCAACATTAAAATTTTATTTGTTCGTCGAAAATAAGGTTTGAATGTGAGTATTTAGAAAACAACTTAAAAAAAAACAAAAAAAAACTTAATGATGTGTTCAACTTTTCTATTCACCACAGTAGAGACGGTGTCTCAGATCGTCAAAATTATGACCATTTAAATTCTAGATACATTATATTGACTAAACCAAAAGAAGACAATACGATATTTTTTTTCGCTGTTACCAGTACTTTACTTATCTCTGTTCTGTGTCTTTCTTTCCCATTAGCCTGGTGCTATCTTCTCTCATTATACCACAATCCGATCAAAATAAATTAGCGTTTTTGTTTTAAACTGGAGATATTAGTACATTGGTGGTGATTATCTTTTGATTTTTGTGTATTTGTTTGCTTTGTATACTTCCTGTCTAGTTAGATAGTGTTTATTGCTCAGATAGGCTGATTTCTTTTTGGTTGATGGGTTGGTTTTTTGGTTGGTTTGGTTGGTTGGTTGGTTAGTTGGTTGGTTGGTTGGTTAGTTGGTTGGTTGGCTGGTTAATCGATTTATTTATTGGTTGATTAGTTGTTTAGCTGGCTGACTGGTTGATTGCTTGTTTGATTTGTTGGTGGATAGTTGGTTGGTCCGTTCATTGGTTGATGAGTAACTTTTTTTTTTTCACTATCTGATAATAAAATTATGCTAAAAAGAGCCATGAATTTAATACTATGCAGAGTACTATCACATTTTTGATCGCCTGTAACATCAAGCTGGTTAGAAGAAATACGAAAGAAGTGAACAGCTGCTACATCTGACACGCTGTATTACAATACTGCACTTAAACCATGAGCCTCATGGAGAGGGAGATAATGAAGTCGGACTGTGCATTTTTTCTCCCGATACGACATTATCGCCCATTATATTAGCATACCTTTCAAACGTGGGCTCACTAGCCTGCTCTCTCTCTCCCTCTCTCTCTCGCCCTCTCTCTGTCTCTCGCTGTTCTTTCTCTCTCTCTCTCTCTCGTTGAAGGCTTTTCTCTTCTTTTCTACCCACTTACCCACCTATCTAGCTACCTACCTATCTACCTACCCTACCTACCTATTTCCCTACCTCCCTACCTTCCTCCCTCCTTCCCTACCTACCTACCTACTACCTACCTACCTACCTACCTACCTACCTACCTACCTACCTACTTACCTACCTATTTGCCCACCTATATAATACATACATACATACATACACACATACATACATACATACATACATTCATACATACATACATACATACATACATACATACATACATACATACATACATA
>JBCEWB010842111.1:0-14101 GCA_039654565.1 Peronia peronii
TTGGTTGGTTGGTTGGTTGGTTGGTTGGTTGGTTGGTTGGTTGGTTGGTTGGTTGGTTGGTTGGTTGGTTGACTGATTGATAGGATGAGTGGTGGGTGAGTAATTGGTTGGCTGATTGAAGGAAGGAAAATCTAAGTAGAAAGTGAGGGACAGAGAAAGAAATAAAGGAAGAAAGGTTGAGAGCAGAAAGAAAAGAAGGGAGGGAGAAAGGAAGACATGAGGGGAGGACGTATAAAAGAAAAGGAAGGAAGTCTCACCTGAGATGCTACTGTTAGAAGACAAAGGTCTGGAAGTTGGTGGCATGTTGGCCATGCTGGAAGCCTTGGGTGAGACGCTGGCTTGGCTGATCACTTTAACATCCGGACTGTCTGGCATGTTGCACTCGCGGAAATCTGCAGATACACAGAACACATAACAGCCTGTTAGTTAATATGGAGAACGAACTTTGTAAATTCGGATTGAGGAGCACCAGAACGATGAAGGTTTTTTCTACAAAATAAATAATGTGTTCGAAATTATTCAATACTTTGAAACATCCTGTAGCAGTATCCTGGATGGAACAAAGTATTTCAGGTAATCTTTGAAAATGTGAGAATGAAGAGAGAAATCACGAGTAATTGTGTACAAGAAACTGACAGCAGCAATAACAGCAACAACAATAACAACAATAACAATAAAAATAGTGTCAGCGGCAAGGAAAGGCATACACGAAATTAAGTAGGGAAAATGTATGCGTTGCTGTTCTAATCTCAAATAACTGTTACTCTTTTACGAAGAAGCACAGTGGCTATAGTGACTGATGAATTCGATGGTTTGGTTGTTATCCTGTTTGATTGATTGGTTGTTGGGTGATTAGTTGATTGGTTGGTTGGTTGGTTGGTTGGTCGGTTGGTTGGTTGGTTGCTTGGTTGGTTGGTTGCTTGGTTGGGTGATTGGTCGCTTAGTTAGTTGCCAGTCTGTCGGTCGAACAATGACTATTCGGATACTAAATAAGCCGATACCTGTGCTCACGGAGAACACGTATTTTTCTCCCCTAAGGAGCAGTTACTGAGTTAGCATTACTTACACAATGAGATAGATGGCCTCTTTGAGTACTGTGAGGTCATACGTAAGGTCTTCTCTCGATAGATGGGATGTGGTGGGTCAGTGGTAAGCCATTGTGCAGCCATTGATAACAACGAGAGTGGCTGAGCGTTCGTCTTATTCGCCAGGTATCGAACCTAGTCTCAGAAATTGCCAATGACAGTCTCCAAAAATAGCTTGTGGAAGCTTTGAAAGATCGTCTTCAAACGTAACTGATGACTGGCGCGTTGCTGCTGTTGTTGTTTTAATGCTATAGAGTATTTTTCAGTGCTGTCTGTGCGAGAATACTCGTATGAAGTCACAAATAAGCGCTTTTGTAGTAAATGATTCCAAGCAGAAAATTATTCAGTAAATTCAGCAGTGAAAGAAACGAAGTCTTTGACTGTTCAAAAGAAGCTTGAGTTGAGAATCAGCAAAGCCTGTTGTGGAGTTTGTTTACACTTTTATCTTGAGAAGGCTGTTCTAGTACTATTAGACTTTAAGCACAGTCGCTGGCGAGATCTTCGGTTTGACTGATCTATGGTATTCCAGACGCCGTTTATATACAATTCAGGCTGCTCACGAACATCAAATACAATGACGTGTGTCCACCTCGATTCCAGTGTCCACCTGCATAAAGACGAGCATTTACGCCTACGGTATCGCGTCAAATCCTACCATTGCGTGCAGTACTGGAACGGTGATAAACAAACCAATTCACACCAGACCTGTTCCTAGGTTTCCACCAGTTTCAATGGAATCGACGGTCAATCAATACCAGGTGCCATTTTATTATTATTGCTGGACTACTACCAGAAATGGAATTTGCAATAGTTAAACAAGATAACTTTCGTCATGCAGGACAAGAATAATAATGTCATATTTATATTACATACATGGCGACTAAGTGACTTAACGCAATCGGATTTGCCTAATCTCTATCTTTTTTCAGTGTCACCATGTTTTTTGCTCTAAAAGCCATTTCTCTCTCTCTCTCTCTCTCTTAATATATATATAACTGAGAATATATATATATATATATATATATACATGTATAATGATTCCCCCCCCCCCCCCCCCTTTCCAGTCCTCAACCTCTTTCTTTTTCCCTAAGATAGGATTCAACTGAAATTATTTTAGGACTCGATTCGTGCAGGCCATTTTTAACACGTCACGAAGGTTGGTTGGTCGGTCGGTCGGTCGGTCGGTCGGTCGGTCGGTCGGTCGGTCGGTCGGTCGGTCGGTCGGTCAGTCGGTCGGTCAGTCGGTCGGTCGGTCGGTCGGTCGGTCGGTCGGTCGGTCGATCGGTCGGTCGATCGGTCGGTTGGTCGGTCGATTGGTTGGTTGGTTGGTTGAGTGGTTGCTTGGGGGGTTGCTTGGTTGGTTACTTGTTTGGTTGCTTGGTTGCTTGGTTGCTTGGTTGCTTGGTTGGTTGCTTGGTTGGTTGGTTGGTTGGTTGGTTGGTTGGTTGGCGGACGGAAGGATTATGAAGATAGAAGAGAGGGAAGAAAGGAAACTAGTAAAGAAGGAATGAAGAAGAGGAAGGAAGAAGAAAAAGAAGAAAGCGACCATTGGTAATTTACCCACTGGTGAGAAATCGGGTAACATGTATCCATCCTTGAGTAAATAAATTGATAGACAGAAGAAACAAAGACACAGAAACGAACAAACTACTAGTCAGGTCCGACGAATAAACAAATTAACTTCCCGATCTTTGACATCCTCGCCTGACTGCGTGCGCGTTAGTGTTTGTTTTGACGACAGTGTTTTTCCCCCTGATGTCACGACCAACGCGTGACGCATTCTCTGATTAAACAGCAATATATCAGTTTGTCACGGTCTGCCAGGCCTGACTCCGAGCAGCTGAGTTTTTTTGTCAAAGACTAATTGTCATCAAAAACAGTCCTGTTATAGTTCACCCTCGTCATCACCGTCTTCTATTGTCGTCATGGTCTATATATGTATCATGAGATTCGCCTTCTTCACGTGTGGTTATAGTTCATCTTCGTCTTCCTCTAATTCAGTTATGAACCTTTGATGTCGTCTTGTTCAGTTCTTAATCTTTATTCATCTTGTTGTTGTTTTTTTTCAGTTAAACTTATAGATATTTGATAAGGTCTTCTTCAGTTACAGTTTTTGGTCCCCCCGCGGGGGCCCGGGGTATTATAAGTAAGTTCTTTACTCCCACCTGCAGGCGGTGAAAGCCCGCCATCGGTGGGATGTCTCTCATGGAATGCCATCCTCGACATTCCAGGGGTGACATCTCTTTTCTCTCTCCTCGTTCCTGTCTTCTGTCCCGCTTTCTTTTCTCTTTTCTTGACGTTAGAATCTTACCGTGTTTGGCATAATATATTATAGCCGTGATCGTGCTGATGTGCTGTTAAACCCCAACACAATACAAACAATAGTCTTTGGTATTGTCTTCTTCAATTACATGTATATTTATATTTGTCGTTCTCGTTATCATTTTTTTTTTTTTTTGGATGATTGTCTTCTTTACATTAAATATCTTTATGGTTTATTTTATTTTATTTTATTTTTTTTATCTTCTTCAATTATAGATCGTTGACATCGTCTTCTTCATTGACAAGTATGCTTTATTCTCGTTGTCGTCATCTTCACCTATCATAAATATTTGATTTACATTGACAACAATAAGAGCATTAACAATATTAACAACAACAGTCAAATACGTAAAAAGGCTGAGGAGAAACCAACACTGATTTGGCAGAACAACAACAGCAACATCAACATCTACAACGATTGTAGAGGGACTTAAAAAAACGAAAGAAAAAGTTGATTTACAACCAAAACAACAATAACAACGTCAATCACAAAAGCAAAGATGTTTCTCAAAGGCTTTTTGGGACTTTTTTTGCGTCTCTCTCATGTCTGATTTCTTCGAGAATCAAGTCTCGTTTTTTCTAGGCGTTGCTGTAGGTCGCAGTGAGACTGATTGTCCGTCTGACCGATTGGTATCTTAACCAACATAATAACATCAACATCAATAACAATAACAAACACAAGTGTAGCAAGGTTAGAGGAAAATGTATTATATACCACAACAGCAGATGGAAAGCGACAACTCCCATCGCACCATTGGACTTACATTATTATAATAGCAACAACAACAACAACAATAACCACAACAACAAAAACAACCAGAATTGTAGAGAGACTTAGAAGAATGCATTCTGACACAGCAACAGCAGAGTGCTAGGCACAACCCCGGCACACTTAATATTACGACAACAACAACAACAATACATGGAAGGGAAAAAAAAGAAGGAATGATGAAAGGGAGGAAGGAAAGAATGAAGGAGGAAGCAAGGAAGGAAGGAATGGAAGAAAGAAGGAAGGAAGGAAGGAGGGAGGGAAGGAAGGAAGAAAGGAAGGAAGGAAGGTTTAGAAGAAAATACGTATATGACACACAGGAACAGCAGAATTACAAAGGAGAAGAAAGGAGACGATATCTTCAGCCACAGCGAATCGACTTACAAGTGATCATTCTGTGTCTCTGACGATGGCACAAGGGGAGAGAATATCATCGAATGGCCACAGACAGATCAAAGTTATCGGTCCTTGTTCTGTAAGGTCACTCAGTCTCATAAAAACTATCCCCATCTACTTGTCATCAGCTGACACCGGCCAAGTGTTGTAGTCAGTCTGACACACAGGAGTCACAAACAGCGGATTGAACCCAGGCTGTTTCTGTCTGATCTACTAAGTGAATCTGTTGTCTTTCAGGTCTGTTGAGCGACACACGGTACTGTTTATCCGATTTCTTGCCCTCTCATCACATGTACACTTTGTTGCTATATATATGTTTCTGCTTTTTTTCGGGACAGCCTGTGATATTTACTGAAATTTAATAGTCCTCCGAATACAAATCGAGTCTGCAGTGTTCATAAATCTGTGAGTCAACAAAAAATAATGAATAAATAAATAAATAAATTGCTGCACTAATGGATGCATGCTGAACGATTCACGATAGCATCTTCAGAGTTAGGCCGTACAAAGGATTTTGTTTGGGAGACAATAAAATATGTTATAGTCTGCAGTTATAGAAATCTGAAATCTTTCACCAAACTACAGGTACTTCCACTAAGTATTGAAGCTCGAACTTTTGAGCCGTAAAGCACCTAAACTTACTATGCAATCAAACTGTCGAGCCAACAGCACTACAGCTTAAAGCCAGTCTTCGCTCTGGTAACCAACAGTGATAATTTCCAACATATCGTTGCAGTGTCACTGAAATAATGTCAATGTCATCCTCGTATAAAGACAATCGAAGCCCAATTACAATTAATAGCAAGGCTAATTTCACGCTGACAGACAGACATTTCAGCCAAATTCCATGTCAAATGATAATTTTTCAAAAAATAAAAAATAAGAAAAAACTGCAAGTTCCGTGACTTGAAAAATGACAGACTGCAAACTTTCGGGCTTTTTTATTTTCCAACAAAAATTGCAATACTGTGAACGGAAAGTACCTAAGTCCTATCTCACACATTTTGAGCCAAAGTTGAGAAACCTAATCAAAAACAAACAAACAAAAGAAAAAGAAAAGAAAAGAAAAAGAAGAGAAAAAAAGAACGAGAGAAAGAAAGACAGAAATCAGTGAGAGATTAACAGTCAAAATTGAAGGTGCAAATCATCCAAACATCATAAATTGTACAACTGGAGTCATGAGAACAGCCTAATATTGTGTCTCTACCCCCCCCCCCCCCAAAAAAGACAAAATTATACTTAATTTTTCAAGATAATTTCTTTTCAAATGGATATCAGTAATTTTCACTCCAGATGCAGAGTTTTCAGTCGGGGCGTTCACCCTATCTTAATCACAGAGGGCAGTCACTCTCAAGATGCCCATCTGATAAAAGATTCAGTCATCTTGCTTCACATTGGAATTGTAGTTATAAATTATGTTTATTTATATTATAATATCCTTTGAAGCAGTTTACCATAGTTTAGAAACTGGTACTCATATAATAATTATATCAGTGGAAAGCTTGAATGTCATTTTTTAAATATGATTTTTCAAATTTTATTTTTTTTTTACATATTTTGTTGGTATTATTATTATTATTATTTTATTATTATTATTGTTATTATTACGTGCAGTCTACTTAAAATCAACTTGCTTAAGTAAATTCTTACTTGAAATCATCCCTTATTATTTTTTTTCTTTGATATCTTTGTATTGGCTAATGCCAGCCTTGTTTACTATCAACAATTGTGTTTTGCTCACAGGGGGATTGACTTTGTTTAACGTCATAGAAATCGCGTCAATCCAGCAATTTCTTTTCGACACTTTGAGTTAAGTCACTCATTCTATTTACCTCATATCCTTAGGATCTAAATCAAATCAGACAGATTTAGTGCCGTACAATATAACAAATATTAGCAGCTTTTGATATGTGAATTTGTTAATTTCTCCGTTAATAGTAAGAAATTGGTCATGCGTCAGACTAGATCTATGATGTGCGTCAAATTTTCACATTTTATCTTCATGTCTTTGTCCGCCCTCAGATTTATTTATTTATTTATTTATTTATTTATTCATTCATTCATTCATTCATTCATTCATTCATTCATTCATTCATTCATTCATTCATTCATTCATTCATTTATTTATTAGTAGACTTTCAGTCTACTTTCAGAAAGGATTATCTAGGTTTTATATAATGCTTGCCAGTTAAGTGTCAAGAAACTCATCATCTGGGAAGAGATTTGAAATTGGGAAATTTCTCCCCTGGACAGCTCGTCTCCGCTTAACATTCATTTTATTATTATTTTTTTTTTTTACTGCCAAGGGTTCTTCAGCTCGCGTAATGTACACACAGGACCTCCGAAACATATTCACCATTATCTGAGAAGGCTAGACGTCGGGTTTCCCTATTATTAAAGAAGCCAGGGGACTGTTGAATAATTGTAAAAAAAAAATAATAATAATAGTAATAAACAAACAAACAAAAAAGAAAAGGCAAGCAGATTCAGGACCGAAATCTTTCCCATCCCCGGTGGTAGGATTCAAACCCGCCATGGTTTCGCCGAGAGATAGACGAATCACCTCTCGACCACAGTGAGCCAAAACGAATCTCTCTCGTTGTTGTGACTATCTAATGACATACATGTATTTACATCTATCTCGGTATTGCTCTACAACACCCGTAATTCTGCACTCCCAATTACGGATGATATAATGATTGATCTAAAGATGTCAGAGAAAATTGCTATCGTGCCAATTTTTCAGCTACAGATTACTGCTATTGTTCAATTAAATGCTGGTTTACAATTTAGGTCTAATAGTAATTCTATTACTCAATATTGTAAAGGAGGGATTTGGGGGGGGGGGGGGGATGTCAATATTTCCCCAAAACAAAACTGACCTTCTGCTCCAGAGTATCACAGAAACAGAGAGAGAAAGATAGAGAAATGTGAAACACAGACGTCATGAACTGAGCAGTGATTTAAACAAAGACTCGTAAAGATATTATTCAACTCAAAGAATTTTCAACCCAGGATAATGTGATAGATGTATATGTTTTATAATTACATTTTATACACTTATGAACACTCGAAAATATTTTGAGTTCAGAAGAGTCATCAACAATAAAATTGACACACATACACACACACACATACACACACACACTCTCTCTCTCTCTCTCTCTCTCTCTCTCTGTTTCTCTCCCCTCTCTCCCCTTTATTCTTTTTTTTTTTAATTTTATTTAATATTTTCATTGAATATTATCTTATTCATTCTGGTCATAAATTTTGTTTTTCCGTAAATTAAATCACCTATAAGAAATGGATATCTCTGTTATGAAATAAAACATGAAAATTAACATTTTCTATCTAGGACTTAGATTTGGAACATTAAATTTATTACAAGGAATACAATTCTACTTCATAAAGAAATATGATTTTTTTTTATTATCAAATACCGTTTCTTGAATAGCCAATTGTTACCTTATTTTAAATACATTTTTGAAAAGACAAGAACTTTCGATTGTTCTGAAAGTAATTTATTATTTATTTATTATGTATTTATTTATTTATTTATTTATTTATCTCTTTCTTTAATTTCTCTAAAATTACTGCGAAATCGTGTAGACTAGCGCTATTACTTCCCTTTGCCTGACAAAAGGTCCTGAACAAATAGTGTAAGAAGAAAGCAAACAATCCCTTTACGCTCTACGTCAAAATTTACATTACGAACATTTCCGAACAAGTCATGGTATAATGAATACACTGTCCTCTTATTGTAATAATTTTGTTATTGTTTTGTTAACAATCTTTTAAATGACAAGAAGCGGTGATTTTTTTTTCCTTCTTTACATCGCTTATTCAACATCTTGTGTCTGGCAAAGGGAAGTATATGTATATATGTAACAGGTCTGATTGAATCAATCTCCCATTAACTAATAAAAATCGAAAGAATGACTGATTTTCTAACTTCATTTCATGCTTTCTTAAAGCTGGCAGCTGCTATGAAATTAATAAATGTTCCTGTTTAATATATGAAATTACAGAATTTCAAGACTCAGTTCAGAATTATAACATTGTCAGAATTATCTTCAGAAATGTGAGAAATTATGACTATCAGACTATTAAATCAGACTGTAAAATGCTGATTTTCAAGGTAAAAATGAGACAAAAGAGAGGCAGCCCATCAGTTTCTCTCATTGGTAACATCATTGAATCTAACGGAGAGAAACTCCATGAGGTCGACGGAGTAACTGGTGATCAGATCAAATGGATGAGAATAATTCAATCGACGTGACTGATTGCAGCGGTCAACCCTACATTTAGTGATGCCAGTAGATGTCAAGACAAAATCGACAAGATCCATTTCTAAGCAATTTGGAAAAAACGTCCGTAGTTATTAGATCAGTTAATATCAGAATGAGCAATTTCTTGAAACAGTTTCGTGAAATCATCAATGCAGTCTCGCTCAAACATGATCGAAAACTCCTAAGCAGTTATCAAATTCACAGAAATGTTGGCAAGGATTTCTTGGGTCATTTGGAGGAGACACAGGCTGATTACATTGGCTACCACATCACACAGTCACAGAACACATGTACTATTATTTCTACAACCACGACTAGTTTTATTACTGCAATTAAATATACTTCCCTACTAACGCTACCGAAACAATTATTCTTATTGCGATTTCTGTAATGACTATTATCATCACTATCTATGCTGGCACACTCCATATCCTACATAGTTTTCTCCTTCTCTCAAACCGCTCAGACCAGCACATTTCTTCTTCTTCTTTTTGTTGTTTTTTAAAATAATTTTCTAACACTGCTGCCGTATGTACTGAAGCGAAATAGTAAAAAATCTTGTTTTGCTTTCTTTTGTTTCTTTCCATTTCGTTTTGTTTTGTTTTATATTTGAAACAGCTGTAGAAAAGTAGCCCCCGTGAAGACCACAGTTTGAAAAGTGCTCTATTTTATGATGATGATAACGGCCACATATGGCTGCTATTATCACAATAATAATTATCAGTATTATTACTGTTATAACTGCTATCTGTGTCTAATTGTGTTTTGTTATGGTTGCTATTATGATTGATGTAGCTATTATCTTGGGCCATTGCTATCTATTATGGACATTTTATCAGATAAATCTCAGTCTGTACAAAACAAATGGGAAATGGGAGGGGGGGGGGGGGAGTGAGGGGGGAGGGTGAGGGAGGGGGAGAGATGATTTTGACAGTCAAGGTGTCATATTAATTAAACATACATCAGTTGATCCTGTCAATTAGACCTAGACTGTTAGCATGAGAACGCTTTCAGTCTAGATCTACATCGAGAATCAATCCGATAAGCGGAATTCCTTGCACAGTAGACCTATAGGCTATACAGGCACCGAAACTATACTAAGCTTACCTGTATGATATTTAGATTTCAGAGTGACAAATTTGAACGATTTATAATATTTGCGAATTTGGTTCAGTGCTATTCATAAGACTGAAATTTCAACACTAGATTTTTCACTAACCACCCCCCCCCCCCCCCCTCCCACCCACCCCACCCCATTTATTATTTTACATAAAAATGTAGAATATTTTGCTGGCAAAGGGTATATTTATTAATTCTTCCATATTGTTTTATAAATGTACCAAAATGCTCCTCTGAGACAAGGTAAATATACTTATATATATATATATATATATATAATATATATTTATATATATATATATATTTGTTTAGTTATGTATTCATTCATTCATTCATTCATTCATTCATTTTCCATCCATTTTCCATTTATCTGTTGTTCATTTTATTTTCTGTACTTCTGGACATAACAGAATGTGTTATAAATATCTCCTTGATCAGAATGGGCGGGGGCGAAATGATCATTTACATAGTTCTAGGACAACACAAAGATTTTTTGTATCATCTTGTCAACAAAATCCTGTCACGTCAACAATCAAACCGTCTAGAAAGCAAGTGACAATGAGGGAAGCAAATGACAAAAGGCTGTCCCGTCCCTCTTGGCAAAACTATTCCATTAACCTTGTCTGTTTTGTTCACTTTACTTCCAGTTACATAACTTAGCTTGCACAGTGATTGACATCAGACCATGAGACAACCATGGGCGACAATGTCACCAACAGAAAGAACAGTTTGTAATGGAGCGTCGTCACCAAATGCCCATACGCTTAAAGGCAGAGCACCACGACAAGATAATGACAACTGGGCTTTATTCTTGAATTTGAACACGATGACACTCTTTCAAAATTCACCAGAAATGCAAATTAACAATCAGAACTAAGTGATGGCGAGGAAATAAACTTACAAAACGCAGACTCTGCCGCCAAAAAGCAAACCATCAGAAGTGCCAGGAAACAAATAGATCTAGATCTAAATCATGAGAGACACTGCTTCCAAAATTTCAAACTTACATAGAAACGCAAGAAAAACGCATTGATATAGACCATAATAAAAACATAGCTTGCAGATCTTGCTCGAATTTCAAACTTTATAATATTGGAACTACAAGCAGATAAACAAAACTCCATAGAAACAATACCATTAGACATAAATTAATCTATCAATTCACAAAAGTAATCGGGAATCCAATTGCCTACATTCACATTACAATTTTATGCTATCTTTGCCCCCTGAAGACTCAGTGAATTTATAGCGCAAGGCGGGCCCAGAGTCCCGTTGGGCGAAACTGTGAATGGATCTCTCTTACTGGCCGTCTCCACTGCCAGCGGGGATACAATAATAATTGGGTTGTTCCCCTTGGGTAACAAACTTCTCTCTGCTCCAGGCTAGTTTGCTTGGCTGAGGCTGTTTGCTACTTCATGTACAAATGTTCGTGGTTTACATGTTCCATGTTATCTCGACACAGTGCACAGCCGCTTGTGAAATCATCCTGCCTTCTTTTTACTATAGCAGAACATTTCATGGATGAAAAAAAAAGAGAGAGGTAGAGAACATCGATATAAATTTTTACCATACAGTGTAGACTCTAAGCTCTTTACTTTCTCGAAAAATCCGAAGGAAAAAGTCATATACATGTACGTTCTCAACGTCTTGGTAAGCATATAAGGCACTTGTTAAGAGCAAAAATCCTTATCAGTCTCACTCCAACATTTTTAAATCTGCATTCTAGTACCCATTTGAAACAATTCTGGAGTTGCTTATACGGTCCAAGATCACTAAGTTCAAAGTGCCTACTTTAATAGAACAACATTTTGACTCATTTTGCTCTGGTCTTGAAATTCTTTTTCTTTTTGCATTTTTTTTTCATTAACACTTCACGGTTTTCATTTTCATTTTCATTTTTACAGTTGTACTAGAGCAGGCAGTGCTAAAAATATCAAGTGTCAAACATGCTTCTTTTTTTCCCCTAAATACTTCAGTTTGACATATTATTCCATGGATGTTTGTACAAAAACAGAGAACGTTAAACATTTCCACTTTTTTGTCACGGCAAACATCCCTGTGTAATGATTAGAAATAACAGTTGTGAAAAGATAGTATTCCCGCTGGCAGCCAAGAGTGGGATACAGAGAGTCTTTCATGGCCAGTTTTGTGGTCTTAACTGTAAAATAAATAGATAAATACATTTTAAAAATTGCTGATCCTGACCCTGACTCACTCAAAGTAATCAGTTATTATGGCTGTGGTCTACAAAACTGCGGGGATTTGAAGAGCATTAAGTTTTAATTTTTTTGCCTTAGTTGTCGAAATCTTTTCTATGATACATGTATAGTGAACATCGGGGAGACCACTTGCAAATCAACAGAACTGAGTAGCTTTGCTTTGGCATATCGGCCCGAAATAGACCAGATAGTGACATTATCTGTTTACATTGATAGAATAACCCTGGTGAACTTTGACGTTGCTCAGAGGGCGGAATGGTGGCCAACCAAGCAACAAGAGCGAAACAAAAGCATAACTCACTTTCCAAACTCAGACTCAATACAACACAGGATTGAAATGCACTTTCATCTACACACAACCACTCTTGCTATACATCAGAGGAAAGAAAATAACAGAGATCTCATTCAACTGATAAATTGTCACAATAATAAAATGCAACTGTGAAGATTCGATGATTCCAAAGACACGACAGCAAAGTATTGGGTACTCTCAACTCAGTCCTCCATATCAAACATGACATAAAAATAAAGATGGGCATGATGTAATTAATCACCGACAAAATCCTATGACAGGAAACTTGATGTGTAATTATGAAAACTGTAAGTAGTCAGTTCCATAAGAAACAGCTGAGTGCTCTGTCCTGCACACGGAATTCCACCCTATATATGTACTGGTAAAGAAATAAACAACAACAACAAACACTGGATATCTTGATCTTGTTCAGCACTGATAATCCTACCACGACAATGGAAATAGAGTGCATTACGAAGACTGAGGGCAGTTCCAAAAAGAAAACAAGTAATTCTAAATACACCTGCTGTGTTCTCAACACGGAACAGTGGCCAACATAATTCATCGACATGAACGAAAAAAACGTCTTGGATATTTCACTAAACCACTGACAATATCCTACCACAGAAATATTGTAATAATCAAGACTTCAGATTAGTCAGTTGTCAAAAAGAGACAGCGAAGTATTGTGACTGTTATACGGAACACATGACTACCCACGGCCGCGAAGTCCGTGTGGGAAAATCCTCTTGGAGTTCCTCTCGTCGCCGTTTGCTTGCCAGCGTGCGAGTCTGTACAAGTAACAGACCAGGCACTGCTGCTTCTTGAGAACGTTCGGCACTCGGAGCTCACTGAAATTCAAACATTCATCTGATTTTGTGTGCGGCGGGGCGCAAGGCTCGACCCAGCTTCGGGTGGGCACACAGACTCTACCAGCAGGGTGGGGTGAGGAGGGTTGAGGGGTGGGGGATTGGAAGGACAGAGGGCGGGTTGTAGCGAGCGGGTTCTTGAGGGGAGAATGGATGGACGCTGGGAGACTCCCTTGCTAAGTAAAATCCCCTTTCATCACGGTTTAGATCTATTTCTCAACATATTCAAATATAGTATTTTGCAATATTAACCCTCACAATATCAAAAGAAACTGGTACAGTATCGATACTGATGTTTCTGGAAGAATAATTATGTGTTCATGTTCAAGAAAAGATCGCCGTACAGCTATGCCAGAGTAACATCTGGTTATTGTGTGGTTAGTTACAGAAAAGCCATTCCCATTCAAACGCACGCCAAGTCTGATGACCAAGTCTCTGAGTAAATCAGTCAGCACCTTGACATTTTTAGGGTCAAAAGACAATCTATTTCACATATTTTTATTTATCAGTTACCTGAAACCTGCATTAACACGTTCACTATAGATTTAGATTTCACGTTCAAATTGATAACGCAAACTTAGACGGTGATTTTTCCCACAACGGCATTCTCGGGGAAAGGGCGTTCTCTCGGAGTACTTCACAATAGCGAAAGGTGGGGGACGGAGGAGGGAAGATGGGGGGAGCCCCGTGGGGGGGGGGGGGGGGGGGGTGGACCGGGGGAGGGTGTGACCGGAAACCCTC
>JBCEWB010842221.1:0-16081 GCA_039654565.1 Peronia peronii
TACAACAAACTAGCGATAGAACGAAAATGATTTCCATTCCCCGCAAATTTCGTTCTAACCGTGTTTGAGTGTATATACTATATATTCTGACTGTTTCAAGTTTGGAATGCTTAACACCTGCAGGCAAATCTGAAACTATGTTGCATGCTGTGCTGTTTATCATTCTGTCCCTTCACTGAAGTGCATGTTCTGGTGGAGAAGATAACTGACAGATCAGGCTGTGAGATAGTCAAACACTCAATGGTGGGATGTACAGGATGAATGCTGAACAACTCAGATATAGAAGTAAAATGAGCTCACTATACTGTTACTCGTTATCTCTGAAGTTAATAGATCATCTCTCCACTATCACTATCATTCTGATGACCCGTTCTTTGAGTTTGTTTGTTTGTTTGTTTATGTTGGGGTTTAATGGCACATCAGCATGATAACGGCTACATTGTGCCAAACACGATGGGTACATTCATACAGTAAAATTCTGGTCAAGGTGCAGATAGATAGAATGTAGCTCTTTGAGTGAATAGGGACGTGAGTGGGTAGGAACAGCATGTTGAACTAGTATGTTAGCAAAACTGAGGTGACATACAGATTTGGTTGTCACACATCTTGCAACTTAAGGTTCTGAGGAACCATCAGTGTCCTCTACACATAAGAGGCTGGTACCTTGGGTGCCACTGCATTCTCTTGTTTAGCCTTGTGATGCCTGTGTATTGAGTTTTAAAGCACTTTTACAAAATGACAATGATGATGATGAGAAGGGGGCATTGAGCTACTTGCTGGGTTAGCAATCCAAGTCAAATATACAGGTGGGCATCTGATAAATTATAATGATGATGTTCCTTTTGCTATGAGAAAGAGACAGCAGAAGTCTGAAACTTTGTATGGATACATCAAGTTGATATTACAAGTTGCAGATCTATACCCTGATATTCAAACACATGAAACGATGATAAGTACAAACATAACAGAGGAAGAAACAAAACTGACTACTCAATGATCTCCTTGAAAAACGCCCAAGGATTCTTGGGAAGAGAGTCGGTGTTGATATGAATATGGCAGGGCACAGAGAGAAAGAGAGAGAGAAAGAGGGCGAGAGAGAGAGAGAAGGAGAGAGAGAGAAAGAGAGCGAGACAGAGAGAGAAAGAAAGAGACGAAAAGACGCATGAAACTATGAAGTTCAAATCTGAAACTTTCCTTAAATTTAATGATAAGGTTCTCATCTTATCATTAAATTTTTTTCTGCAATTTTTCAAAGTCTATAAATCTCAGTGCAAAGACAATTGAATGATAGTTGGGATAGCTACGTCCCCATTTAGACGAAAGAGTCTCATCTTTGTTACTGGTAGAACGCCAAAAGCATTGTGAATCTCGGAATTTCCCATGATGGTCAATGGTTGGCTTGGAGGAAGGAAAATATGAAATTTTGCCTCGTACATGTGCAGTGCCGTCTTGTGTGAGCAACTCCAGATGAGCATCTGCGAATGAGATAGCAGAGAAAGTTCACAATGTTATGAAGACGAAACCAAGGAAACAGTTCTCAGTCTGAGAATTATGGTTCAAAATTTTAACGATTGCTACACTTATACGTTCTGTTCAAATTTGCTATACTTCAGCTGAAAGATTAGGTAATAACAATTATCAACACTTGATGCCATGCTGGTGAGTATGGACTTAAATGAAGATCTATGTGGGAAAACAATTTTCACAAAATACTTTTATTGAGCTCAGTAAGCCTAAAGTAAGAGGACAATGAAAGGAAGATTAGACAAAATGATTACCAAGAAAGCTTATCAATTAAAAGGCGTTCTGTCACATTACAAATCATATAGCAAAAGCCTTTTTTTACATAAAAATATACGTTTTGTGAAGTTAAAGGCATCTTATCATCCCACTCGGGCTCAGGTGAACGCCTATATTCCAGAAAATAGGCATTTTGTCAAGTTAAAGGCGTTTTGTCATCTCACGCGGCTACAGACAAACACCTTTATTTCGAAAAAA
Source organism: Peronia peronii (assembly GCA_039654565.1). Lineage (NCBI taxonomy): Eukaryota > Metazoa > Mollusca > Gastropoda > Systellommatophora > Onchidiidae > Peronia > Peronia peronii. Next base: position 1,999 of record JBCEWB010842221.1, read on the forward strand.
AGGGGTTCTGTGAAAAAAAGGCGTTCTGTCGAATTAAAGGCGTTTTGTCGCGTTTCAGCAGATTAAAAGTTGTTTTCAAAAATCGTTTTCTTTAAATAATTCAAAATTGGTTGTGCTTTCTCAAAACCTGAAAAGTTCTTAAGATGAGGAATGTTGATGAGAATCTATGCAATAAAAAAAATTGGCACCAAAATCGAAAAAGGCGTTTTGTCAAATCACGTTAGCATAGTCTACATGACGTGATGCATGCACAGCGATGTGGTGGGGAATGTGCTCTCCAAAATACAATGGATGATATCATGAAGATGATCTCAGGGGCATTGATGCGTAGAATACTGTTAAGATTGAACCATGTTAGTGTCCTCATTGTTATATCCCCATGGCAGTCCTTCTTTTCCTTGATAAAAGAAAAGGCCTTCATGGAAATTGAAAAAAAAATGGAAATCTCGAACGCATTTTTCAGTGCCCAAGAAATTTGAGTTTTCCGTGCTTGACTATATTTCAGATTCCATGGAGTTAATTAGAAAAATAATAAATCAAGAACCATGTTGCCACTGCTCTGTCTGCAGCAAGGGTATAAGTCAAATGTCACAAGGCAACAGATGCCTCATGGCAATCTGGAGCATGAGTAGCTATCTGATAGTGTCATTCAAAAAGAATGGTCCAATAGAACTATGTATTAATTCAATAGAATGTGCAACAGACATTTTTTTCTCGACATCACAGAAGTGCTGAAAGTGACTTATGTCATTGTATTGTAGAGTTGTGAGTAATAATGACGTAAACTGTTGTTTTTCAGTTCAAATCTTATTGTATATCATCTGGAAAAACATGCATGACGATCATTTTTTTTTTTTTCTTTTTTAGTGTCAGATGAAAACAGTGATAGAGTTTGTTTGAATCACTGCCTCTTGTGTGAAAACTTAGCATGTTTGAGGGCATGACATAGGGAATCCATCCATTTATCCTTCCACCCATCCAAGCATCCATCAGTCTGTCCATCTATCCATCTGTCCATTTATCCCATCCATCCATCCATCGATCCATCCATCCATCCATCCATTCATCCATCCATCCATCCAATCCATCTGTTCAATCATGCATGCATCCATCTGTCCATCCATTCTTCCATCCTTAATGATCCATCCATACAATTTTGTATGTATATGTATACAGGAATACATATTTATCCACCTACTTACAAATGTATATACTTACATATCTTGTTACCTGCATATCCACATACAAACCTGCCATTTGTCTACTTAATTGCTAAGCACTCCACACACACACACACACACATGCACAATGCACACACAACACACAGACATGCACACAGATAGATTGCTTCTTGTCTGAAACTGGGGAAGCTTGTGACCCAATGAAATGTTTTAACTATGACTTAGGGTATGACCTGGGCAAGCCCCTGATCAGTGGCTGTGCGGAGATCAACTCAACCACTGACCAGTTTGAACAGGTGGACACCATCCCCGAGAAACAGATGGCCATATGGCACCCAGGTACAAACTCAGTCTGTTTGTCTGATACTCCATTCTGCCTGTCAGTGTCAATCAATCTGGCTCTCATTCTGCTCATCTGTCAAGTGGAAAGCATGCAGCAAAGAAGGCCAGAACCAGTTCTACAGAGTGTTTCATTTGGTATCCAATACACGGCCGCCTGTGCGCATGAAATTTCTGTTTAAAACCCCACATGAGTGTACACAAATTTATGAAGTGCCAAGCTAGATTTTTAATTCGCAATTGTCAACCCAGTTTTTTTTCTCTTTCTGCTATTGATCTGCTTGATCTTTTTCTCCTTCTCTCTCTCTCTCTCTCTCGCTTGTCTTCCACTCCTTTTCGCATGTCTGTCATCTCTCTCTCTCTCTCTCTCTCATTGGAGTCATTCATCATCGTTTATCTTTTTTTGTCTCTTTTGATGTTTCTGTCATGATCTTGCTCTCTCTTTGTCATCCTTATCCTTTCTCTCTCTTCTTTCCACCTATATGTTGTCATCTTTCTCGACTCCTGCCCTGTCAGTGTTATTCATTCTCTTATCTTTTCTACCAATAATGTCCTGTGTCTGTCAGGTTGTATCTCTCTGTCATTCTCCCTCTGTCAAATCCTGTAGCCAAATCATGTGTTTGGGTTGTATGACAGTATTAGGTATGAGAGCATATCTTTAATCATGTTTATATGCTACATTATCACTACAATATGTATATTTCCTGTCACTCCAGTTTTTATTGACGCATACGTTATATGTGTGTATGGCTGTAAAACCCTGATTTTGTAGAGGGTTTCCAGTCCTTCCGGGGATAAGATTTCTATAAATGCTCTTCATTATTATTATCATTATTACATTGTTATCATTCTCCTTTTTCCTTTCTCTCTGTTCTCTTCTTATTCCCTTTTTTTAAAACTTTCTTTTTTTTCCCATTGTCTCTCTTCTGCCTCTCAATCTTTTACTGCTATCTCTTCTTGGTTTTTCTTTGTTTTTTTTCTCTCTCTGCCTTTCTGATCCTTGCCTGATGACAAAGCTCTTCTGTCTCACAAATTTGACTTTCTCCAGAGTGATGTTTGTTCTGTTCATATGTCTCATTCCATGTCTATGATTCTTCCACTCAGTCACAACAGAGCAATGGGGACTGTTTTTGAGAGGCCCTATTATTTCCCTTTGCCAGACCCAATGGGTGTTGAACAAATGGTCTAGAGAAGAAAAAACCCCCAACAAACTTCTTTCTTGTCTTTTGAAAGATTGATTAAAAAAAATAATAATAATTGATAAGACTATTACAATAAGAAGAAAATATTTTACTTACACCATGGTTTTTAAAAAAAATTTTAATGACTCTCATTTCAAGCAAATTGCATCAAGTGATTTTTCCTTCTCTTTTCACTGTTGAACACCTCTTGTGTCTAAGAAAAATAGTAAGGCTGGTAAAAAAAATGATTCCCATTATCAGTTAGGGCCTGATAACTACTGTTACTACTGTTACAGTAAGTTTTTTTTCTTTCATCGTTTTCATTTTGTCTTGTTCTGTCTTTCTGTCTACTGTATTACTACCCTATTGCATACCTTTTCTTTCCGTCTATGCTCCATGTCTTTCCATCCATGCTGTTTCAAAAATATGTGAAACCTTTTATTTCTTCATTCTTTCCTTGATTACTGCCTGTCTTATTTGGTTGTCTGTCCATCCGTCTGTCATGCAGTCAGTCTGTTTATTTATTCCTTCAGCTCTCTATTGGTCTATCTGTCTGAGTGCAAGCTGTGTGTCTGTCTGTCTATCTATCTGTGTGACTGCCTGCCTTCCTCTTGCACCAGTCATTCCATCTCACAAAGAATAAGGAGTTTATTGTATCCAGCTTCAACACAGATGATGTTTGACCTTTCTCTCCATTAGGGGTGGATGGCTTGTGTGAGACTGCTCAGCGTCAGCCCGTGACATTTGGAGATGACATGTGGTCTGGTTGTGCCCTGAAATTGACATTTGATGATCTGAATAACACTTGTGCAGATCTGAGGTAAGGCTGGACCTGCTAACAGTGAATCTGCTTGTAACAGTGCTTGTCCACTTGCCATATATTTGTCTGTAGGTCTTTTTGTCTGTCCATATTATGTCCATCCATCCATCTATCCATCCATCCATCCATCCACCTGTCCATCCATCCATCCAGCAGAAAAATAGACACAAAAAGCAGGCAAAAAATGTAGCAATTATTTTTAACATAATTTGAATAGAACATAATTTGTATGACAAAGATTGTCTTTAACTAGAGATCTTTTACTGACAGTCTACAGTAGGAACAAAAAGAACTTATGTAACTATCTGGACAATTTTTGGCATGAAGTAAAAGATTTATACTGATTTGTTGATGAATAGAAACTTTGAGTTTGAACAGGTTTTGCTTTTTTTTTTGGTCACATCATGCAAAAAGTTCCTTTTCTATGGATCTTCCAATCATTTAGAAATCTGGTGACGAATCATTTGAATGTACTCATGGCTGGTGATGTCATTGGTCGCTATGGCAACAATGATGCCAATGATCTCAGTATGTGGATACCTGTCATAAGGTAAGAACAGCTTCTAGAATTGTAGAATAAATCAATCCAGGGTCTAAAAGAAAAAAAAAGCATCGCACAGGTCACTGGCTAGATGTGTACACAGATGACAAAAGCTGCTGACACTGTTCATTAGTATGTTGACAGATAGACTTGCACATGCATTAGACATAATAAAATAAAGGACTTTTGTGTACAGTCTCAGTCTCTAGGAGCTTTAAGAACTGTTCAGAAACAAGTTTTTTACACAGTCACATTCATAGATAATGCATCAGTACAAACACTACAATCATATGTGTGATTACAATATGACATTCAGCAGTGTCCGCATAAGAGCCCGGTCACTGGGAGACAAAAAAAGCGGGCTGTTAGGTGGACGGGGTCTTGGACGGATTGAACAGTTACGCAATCCATCTGACCACAGACTGCCTTCACCACTAAGATTAATTGATCACTACTGTTAGTCAAAGATTTATCTATGGAGTAAGAACAGCTTTTTCCCCTTGTGCATGTGTTGGAATTAGATCTAACAATTCCTGACCTGTCTTAGTTGATAATTTCACCAATAATCATCAAGTGAGTTTCCAGTAACGGTATCATTGTTGAATGAAAACATGACATGGCTGTTATCTTACCGATAACCACATGAGTGCTCAAGTACTTAAAATTAGCCAGACCGACCAAAGTATGAAAACAACGGACCAGTCAGGAGGCTAAACTTATTCCTCCTTATACACAGAGCCAATCATGGATGGTGTTCCACATATTGTCAAACAAAGAAAAAAAGGATCTATCCACATGTGCATGATTGCACAGCATCACTCCCACTCCTCATCTACCTGTTCCCTCCACCCCGGTCTCCATTTTACTGCACATAAAGCACTGTGTGTTTCTCTCAATGGACAATATCATGTGAAATTATATCAGAGGCACTTGCGTGTCTTGGCTCGACACTGGGCTTTTAGGTGGATTTTTATTTGGGAGCGGGCTCTTAGAGGGGCAAATTATAGAGAAAAAAATCCATTTCACAGCAGAGGCAAGCTCTTAGGCAGACCGGGCTCTTAGGAGGAGACCACCTGTAGTAGCATGATCACATGCATATATTTGCTCACAATCATTATAACCCAATACACTCTTACACAAGATTGAACTTGTGGACATATATAACTGACAATCACATAGAGGAATAGCCGGAATTGTGTTGTAATGGACCACAGTCAATGAGAATAGAATTCTACATCATGTATTAAATGATCTTAGTATCATTGCAAAGAGAAACAAATTCTTGCAGATAGTAATCAAATATTAATGTGTGAGACTTATGGCAAACCAGTCATGAGACTTATGGAAAACCAGTCACACATAAAAATTTTCAGTGTGAAATTAGACAAATAGTATTTATTATTTGATATCTGCCCAGCATTTTTATAAGAATATTCTGTGGTTCCATATGAATTGTGAAATGTTGAGAAATACTGAAAGCTTTTTTTTTTTAAAAATGTGTATCAGGTTTTCTTTTCATTTGACAACCCCCTCCTTAAAAGTCTACACAGTATTTTATGTTTATTGAGCTAATTTTCCATTTGTATGACTAATCACATTATGACAGGGCTGAATCTATCAGCAGACAAATTGTCATCCCAGAATTAAAATGTCCTATTTGTGACAGTTTTATCTTGTAGTTAAGACAATTTAATTCTAGGGCAAAAAAAATATAAAAGCTAATTTATTTTAGCCAAAAGCAACAGGAAAGAAAATCAAATAAACAGAGGAAATCATATGAGGGATTACGGCATTCCAATGGTTAAAGATTTTCTTTAATATATTTAGTATTTGCCAAACTGGGTGAAGAGAACAGGTGAAATGAATCAGTCAAGTTTTAATGTCTACATGTTTTCCGGTATCAGTGGAAAGGGAAATGAGTATAATTCGGTGTAAAGAAATGCTGATTTAACTATGGCTCTTCTGTTGCCAAGATGTTGACATTTAGAATTAACTCCTGTGATCTCATAGCTCTTAACATCCATTTTCTCAACAAATGTCAGACTAATGTCATCACATCACAATACTGTTGCGATTACAGCTTTGATGTCTCACTTTCAGAGTGTTGTGGAGTCTGTCAGTTCAACAATTTGATCGTTATGCATTTAGTTTGCGGATAGATTACTTTCCAAGTGACCTACTCATACAATAAAGAGACACATCGTCGCTGAATGTTCCTATCCCCCAAAATCTGAGTTTTCAAGTTTGAGAAGAGAGACAAAAAACCCCCCTGATTTCCTAATTGGCTAAGACATTGTTGGAACTTGAAAAGTGAACTCATCTGATAGATTGTGTTTACTTTTCAGGGTCTAACAATACCAGAAAGACAAGGACATCAATTTTTATGTCTCTTTTTGGTCAGTTTGAGAAATCGGACTTTGGCGGATAGAAATATTCAGTGACAGTCTACTGGCATTTATGCTTAAACTGTCAGTCATTTACTATTAATAAAATACGTATCATGGAACCATTCCACCAGTTGCATATGATAGCTTTAGGGTCAGTGAGTGAAACAGAAGCTGTCATGAAAAACACATATCAGTGGCCTTGCGAGTCAGCCTTCAGTATTCAGATATAATTGTTGCAGACAAAACCTAGATAATATCACCTTGGAGTCAGTGGACAGCGGAGCCACAAACATCAACAGTAGTGCTGGTGGACCAGAAGATTTCCAGACATGGGCAGACTCCATCACTGGCATCTGCCTCCTACCTACAGCCATCAACCTCAACATCCTGTATGCCCAGACAGGTGCGACGTTCGGCTACCCACAGTATGAGGTTGTTGGAGCTTATATCAAGTAAGTTTGATAGGCTGTGATTCCTTCCCCTGACTCTTTCTGTTTTATTTTCTTTATATCATCATTCTTATTGTTGCAGTATGTTTAGGTCTGAGTCTGTCTCTCTCAATATGTCATTCTTTCACTCTGTGTCCATTTCTTGTTTCATGTCATTTTTTTTTTTTTTCATTTTTTTTCTCTCTGAACTGCTACTTACTAAAACTTTTGTTTGTAGTTTTCAGTTATGAGAAACATTTGAACTTATAGGCTAGAAATAAGCTGAATAAGAGAAAAGAATAACACATTCTATGTATAAATATTTTTTTTTTTGTTGGAAAAAAGCAAGATAATTGTACCAACTGTTGTTACAGTAATGTAGATCAGTTGCATTTGACAACCATATCTATCTGAGATGAAAATGTACCTCACAATTGTGACATGGTTCTGTTATATCACAATGCCACACTGACGTCACATTGATCCTTCTGAGCTTTCAAATGTCGTTTTTTTTAATTTGTCCTTGTCATTTGTTGTAAAATGTTGAGCAATCTAATGAAATAAGTCAGATATCAAAGCAGCCTTTTTTTTTTTCCTAGGAAATAGATTTGTTCCGACCAGGTGAACGGCTGGAAGTCCCCGTCTAATTTTAGTAGGGGGGTACAAAGACTCCAAACTGTTCACTGTCATTGACATAGAAAAACATGAAAAATGCACGGACCGGTGACAATTGCTCTCGGATCTCGTGGTAGAGCAGTAACAAACATCAGTGGGTGTTCTATTTTTAGCAGGGGGGTACGAACACTCTGCTGGGGATTTGCAGGTTTTTGCTTAGTCGAATATGAACTATTAGATAATACCAACCATGATGTCAAGTTTTCTTCTTTGGGGAAATTAAATAACACTGATCATGGAGTCAGATTTCACTGTCAGTATCTCCGCATAGAAGTGTCATGCTACATAATGTTTTCACTAAAGTCAGTTCATTCATTTTCCTTTTTGCTGGCACTATATATAAAAAAGTTTGATAAATCAGACTCATCCTACCTGGTCACACAATGTATTAATTCTCTGCCTGGGTTCCTTTCTCAGCGACAGCTGCACAGTGTCTAAATTGAATCCTGGGCTTACATTGCTTCCTATATGTTTTTGCATTATGACAGGGGCAAATCCTGTTGATGAGCAAATGTATGTGAAATTTCTCTCAGCCAAAGGCAACAAAACGAAAGCTGGAATGAAAGGGAAAAAATAAAAAACAACAAAAAATTAATTTAAGAAAAGAGAAATAAAAATATACGAAACGATGTGAATCATTATGGTTGCAACATTTCAGCATGTTTTCAGATCAATTTACTTTGGCTAGCCAGATGACTAGAAGCTCTCATGTTGATCAGTTTTGTCATGTTAACTCTTCAATCTCATGTGACAGCTATACAGTGTCTAACTGGACCCTGGACTGCATGGGCATTAACCAGCGGAGATGTCAGGCCGGGTCAGCTTTCACCCAGAACTTTATCTTGTCCAGCAGTGTCACCTACATCAAAGTACCTCCCACACCTCCTCCTGCTAAATCTAGGTCAGTCAGTGGCTATTTTTAGTCAGTTTTTTTTTTTTTTTTAACATTTGACCTGTCTCTGAGTTAAATAACATTGTAATGTTATCAGTCATCTGCACAGGAAAGCTCTTTGTGTTGTTTTTTTATCCAAATGAAAAAAAAAAGTCATACGAAGGTAAAAACGAGAAACAAATAATAAAATGAACTGTTTTTCGTTCTCCGTACTGTCATGCAATGGATGAGTTGAAAAAAAAAAAAGCTTCAAACCTGTAGATTGAATTCTTTACTTTCATGCATCAAGAGAAAAAAAAAAAAAAGAGAAACAACAGATGAGTTCTTTGCTATCTACAAGGGGGAGGGGGAGGGGAGCGGGAAGGAAGAAATATGTATAAAAAAAAATATTTTAAAAAAGGTTGGAGTGGGGGAGGGATTTCAAAAAGAAAAAAAAAGAGAAAGAGAAAAAGCAAATGAATTTTTATTATCATAATTACCACAACAAAAAGAAGACAAAATAAATCAAAATAAAAAAAAAATTAGCTCTTTACTGGCAGGCACGTGGAAGAAACAAAAAAAAAGACTGAGATATAGGAATTGAATTCTATACTGTCGTACACTAAGAGAGGGAAAAAAAAAAAAAAGAGAAAGACAGAGAGAGAGAAAGAAAGCAAGATATCTTTAACTCTTTTAGTGCTGATGTCTTTGTCAGTGAAAAATCAGTCTCAGTGAGGCACACTGACAAGCCAATTAAGTAGAAAGAAGGTTAATTTATGTGCTATTTGGTAGTTCATGGTCTGCATATAAATTGGTGGTAATTTAAATTTGTGGTTTTATTAATTTATGAATTAAATCTACAATTTACACTCTTTGTTACCAGGGAGTGACAGATAGGTAGTTTATGTTTTATTTCCAATAAGCTCAAATGTTTCCACAATTACCCTCTCAGATTCTACACAAGATGTGATCCAGACAACTTCCATACAGATTCTTGTTACCGTTTCTTCACGGACTTTGGCACAGATGAGTGTTACTATGAAACCTGCTGGCAAGAATTAGCATACCCCGTATTGCCTATATACGAGGGTGATTACCGTCGCTATACTCTGCCCTTTTTCCTTGTACTTGTTCTTGGAGTTGTAGGTTATGTCGCTGCTGCCAAACCTGGCTGGAGCTGATTGAGCAGTTGTTAGATGAATGGATGGATGATGGATCAATGTAGGGATGGGTGGATGGATAGAAGGATGCGTATATGGCTGAATGGATAGATGGATGAATAAATGAATGGATGGATGGAAGGGTGAATAGGTGGTTGGATAGATGGATAGGTGATGGATCAATGGATAGATGAGTGAGTGGGAGGATGGGTGGATGGATGGATAGATAGACAGATGGATGGATGGGCAAATGCGCAGTTGAATAAATGAACTGACAAAATTTGAGAAAGGTAGAAAATGACGACGTTTTTTTTTTCATAGTGATTTTCATGGAATAAGTTTGAATGACTATGTACAACCCCAGTAAATACAGGTAAGAGAAGCATAAAGCTTTGGGAAGACTGGCAAAGTTGACGTATAACTTGCATTGGGTGAGTGTGAAAGACTTGAGTGAAACTGAAAAGATGAGCTGTATATGAAAGATATTGACTGATACATATTGAGTGTATTTAGTGACTGACACATATGAAGTGTATTAAACTGTCATTCCGTCCCATTTTTCTCATTGTATATCATGTTAGATATTTAATAAATTATTTTTTAGATTTTGTACACTTTGTTCTTTGTTTTTTTAACTAGGTTTTTTGTTAAACCTAGTTCAACTGGATGTCTCAGAAAAATAAATGCTTGAACAGAAGTGGTGGAAAAGCTGATGTCTGTGGAATATTCAGAAGAAAATCATAGAAAAACTGATGTTTTTGGAAAAAGAGAACATGTTAGAGAAAAGCTGATGTTTTGAGAGAGATTGAAGGAAATTGTAAAGCAATGATATACATGGAGACTGGGAAGAAATTGTATAGAAACTGATATACTGATAGATTTGTGGAGGATCAGGAGAAAGTAATGTACAATAATTTGATGTCAGTGGATGACTGGAAAAGAATCTCTCAAAAATTGGTGTTTGGAAAGAATTAAATGACATAAAAAAATTTTAAAAATTAATGTCAGTGGATGGTTGGGACGAATTCCTACAAAAACAGAAAGTTCATGGAGAATTGTATTGAAGTCATATGTAAAATGATGTTTGTAGAAATTACAAGAAAATTTACGATAATAGATTTGTTCTGACCAAACAAACGGCTGGAAATCCCCGTCTAATTTTGGTAAGGAGGGTACAAACACTTCAAACTGTTCACAAGAAAAATGCACGGGACTGGTGACAATTGTTCTCGGATCTGGTGGTGGAGCGGTAACAAACATCAGTGAGTGTTCTATTTTAGCAGAGGGGTACAAACACTCTGCGCGCCGGGGATTTCCAGGTTTTTTTGCTTAGTCGAATATGATGTCATCAGAACAGGGAAGAGTTAAGGAAATTATAATCGTTGTTTGCAGCATATGAGAACTAAGTCATATATTTATAACTATTTGCACAATAATAGTATGGAAAAAAGAGTAAAGTCATACAAAACAGCTGTGTTTGTAAAAAGTCATGAATATGAAACAAAATCAGGTATTTGTGAGTATGAGTAAGAACAAGTTTTTTTTGTTTTTTTTTAAATTATTTTTTTATTTTTATCTGAAGATTACTATGTGCAAAAGATAATATACCCGTTCAAACTAACACTGCACCACAGAGTACTAAGTACTTGTGCCCAGGATGGGGGGGGGGGAGGGGAAGAGCTTTACTAAAACAAGTACAATTCAACTTCTCACTGCACAAACTTGTAAGGCACATAATACATTATCAGACATTCAGTCATTAGAGATATCTCTTGAATGCTATTTGAAAATAATGAAACAATAAAGAAATCTATAATATAATAGTCATAAACAGTACAGTTATGTAAATGTATGCTCATCTAATTCACTTTATATTAAATTGCAATATATATTCATTGTAGGCCTATGTTCAGAGGTCTGCGTAATGCCAATTGGCCATGACATATTTATTTTACAATGCAGATAAGTATTCAAATTCTGATTGACATGTAGTTTAGAGGGCATCATGGTCACATATAACTTGCAGACATTACAATACATCATGTTGTTAGTAAAATTCATGAGATTTCGACTTTTACTGCACATTGTCTAATAAGGTGGAATTGCAAATCAAGTGAGGACATAGTTAAAAAAATAGCAACAAAGTAATTTTTCCTCACAAATTTTTGTAATTTTTTTTAAGCTAGTGTTAAAGAAAGATACTCGTACACTTAATTACACACCTTAAAGCAATTCTGTTATTGAGAGAAAGTTGGAGAAAATGGGAGAAAAAAATTAAAAAAAGGAAAATCATAAATAAATATCAGAAAACTGAATTCAAAAGGATAAACTTATGTCTTACTCATCTTTTTGAACGCCTTCTTCATGGAAGACCATTTTCTGTATAAATTTTTCTCTCTGTTTTTTATTTTTTTCTATCTTTTTTTCTTTCTTTTTTTCTCTTTCTTTCTTCCTTTTTCGCTCTTTTCTTTTGTTCTTTCTTTTTTCTAACTAACACTTCTTCATTTTTTTTTAAAAATTGATAATTGGTTTGAGTCTTCCTTCACAGATACTCTGCAGAATGCATGATTAGAGACAGCTTTGATCACATATGATTTAGAGGTACATGTACATATTCATCCACTGCATTGCAAAAACTTCTCTTGATCATGAATGCCAAAATAAAAAGACCATATTACTAATGGGCGAAATGACATTTTCATTGAAATCTGTATATTATGCAGTCACTCACATACACAACTGCACATATGCACAGTGGCACATACACATATGCCACTGACAGAAAGAGGAAAAGGGGGAGGAAGAATAAGAGAGAGTTAAACATTGTACATGTAATTAATGGTGAATGAGAGAGATGGAGAAGCTTTTCAACAAACTAAACAATTGTGAGCAAGGTAGGAAAAGAGAGAGACAAAAGAGAGATTGTGATCTAAATATAATGAACACGAATGAGTGAACAAGAGTGAGAAAGAGATTTTTCTTAGCTTTCTTTTCCAGGCGTCGGAGAAGTCAAGAAAAGTAGCTGGTAAAGATCAGGTGTCATGACTGAGACCAAATTTCAAGAATTGAACTATTCAAAAAGGGAGGCAACGTTTGATAAACTAGTCTTTAACAATTTTCTGACACTGAAAAGTATTTAGAAAGGTAGACATTCAGGCATTGACAATGATCTCAATGTCTAGCCGGTGGAATCCAACACTGCACTGATATGAAACTGCTACAGGTAGTTAGTTAAATAAAACTCTACTGTGATTAAACAAATGTTTCATTCTGAGGTGATTTAACTGTGGTCAAACAATGATAATGATTCCACTGTATTCGCCTACTGCATAATTTAACTTTCCCCTAAGATACATTGTAAATGGATACACTTAAAAGTTTGTTCCAGTTCTTGGGTGATTTACTTGCTGTCGGACAGAGAAACTTGACTTCAACTTCAATACTACTCTGACATAACATTGCTGTAATATTTCGGTACTTGTTCGAGAACTAAAATGATTAAGCTGTAGTTACAACATGTATTTATATCTCTATCGTCACTGGCAGTGCAATTGTTTATCACACAGCTGTTTGTATTAAATAAATTTGTCACTATATGTTTCTATCTAAGTTTGATTTTTCAAATTTAACAGGAGAAGCAAAAAACTGATTGAAGATTACAAATACTTGGATAAGTTCACTTTTCAGGTTTCAATAATGCTGAGATGACTAGGAAATTTGTCTTGCCTCTCTTGTTAATTTCGAGAAATCAGACTTAGATGGATAGAAATATAGACAGAGGATGTGGAATATAAGGACTGCTTTCTTTCACACTTTCTAAGTAGCCTACTATTTATTGACACATTGCACTAGCACTGTGATCATCCCTGGCCAGATACAGTGTATGAAATAGCATGAGACATCTCCCTTTCCCATCTCCTTTGTATCATTGACATATGTTTAATCATTCTTGTCTATGTGTACATTAACATAATGAAATAGTGTGACTCTTCTTTCTGTCACAGCTTATTATTATTGATACATTGTACTGTAGGATCAATAGTTATCAGCATTATTGTTATAGCTATATGTATATGAAATAATGTGATTCTTCTCTCTCTCCCAGCGCATATTATTAATGCATTATGCTGTTCTTGTGGTCTTTTTTCTGTTCAATACTCTGTGTGTTGTTGTTCCTGTTGTTCTTGTTCTTGTTGTTCCTGCTGTTCTTATTCTTCTTGTTGTTCCTGTTGTTCTTGTTGTTGTTCCTGTTGTTCTTGTTTTTACTGTTGTTGTAGTCGATGATATGAGCCTTGGCTGGCACTACCGCTTGATAAGCTGCTGCCCGAGTGGGCGGATGCTAGAACATCAGAGCTGAACTGATAAAAGATCTCTGACTGGTGCATGACGATCGTCGGGTGGTAGTATTGGTAGGACCTGCACAGCACATAGATAGATAGATAGATAGATAGATAGATAGATAGATAGATAGATAGATAGATAGATAGATAGATAGATAGA
>JBCEWB010842441.1:0-16079 GCA_039654565.1 Peronia peronii
CTATCTATCTATCTATCTATCTATCTATCTATCTATCTGTCTGTCTGTCTGTCTGTCTGTCTGTCTGTCTGTCTCTCCTGTCCAAATGTAAGCCCACTGTCTCGTTGTAACAACAAGGCATGTTTTTCTTAGATTAGCCGCATGGGACACCGCACCAGACAGACGCGATGAGGCCTTCAGTTGCTGAAGTTGATAGGTCCTAATCATGACAACAATATCAAGGATATACTCTGTTGTGAACCTACAGTGCATTCTTACACCGGAAAGTGAGAGTGATCTTTTAGGGGCTGGCCATAGTCTGAAACTGTGAAATCTTTATAAATCTGCTTTTAAGTTTTTTCTTCTTCTTCTTCTTCTCTTTTTCTTCTTCTTCTTCCTTGTCTTTTTCTTTTTCTGTCCTTTTTCTTCTTTTTTCTTCTTTTTATGTTCTTGTTCTTTCTCTTCTGTTCTTTTTCTTTTTTTTCTTCTTCTCTTCTTCTTCCCTTCTTCTTCTTCTGCTTTTTGTTTTCTCCTTTTCTTCTCTCTATTATTATGGAAAGGTTTTTACTGTATCATTATTTACTATGATTGTTATTATTATTATTATCTTTATTATATTATTATTATTATTATTATTATTGTCGTGATCATAACTGTGTCATTTCTTTTAGGGTATCTTGTTGTTAAAAATTCTCATTTTGACATACCTTTTGGCCTAAAACAATAAGAAAAAAAGGGAGAAAAAAAAAAAAAAGGAAGGGGCAAGGGGAAGAATCAAATATTCAAGAAATTGCAGGTATTTGATAGAAATTTTGTCGTGGACATATGATTGAAAAGTGAGAGAAGGAACCCGCAGGTGCAGAGGTGTGTGTGAGGAACGGCGGGCTGTCAAGTGAAAGGCTTAAGTCTTAGTCGGATTAACCTAATAATGAGTGGCTGCGTGGCATTTGAGAAAAGGTACGCACAAATAGCAACCTAAGACAAAGAGAGGGACGGTCAACGAGAGAGGTGATATCCGGAGGGGAAAGTGGGGAGGGGGGAGAATTGTATGTAAGGAGAAAGAGAGGGGTGGTGGAGTAAGAGAGAGATAGACAGTGAAACAGGACTAAAGATGTTTACGAGAGGGGTGGTTAAGGAAAGTGAGAGAGAATGAGGGGGAAAGGGGAGGGAGAGAGAGAGAAGGAGAGGGAGAGAAGAGGTGGGGAAAAGAGAGGGAAGGGAAAGGAGAGAGGCAGATGGTGAGTAGGAGAGGGGCAGGAGAGAGAGAATGGTGAGAGAAAGAGAATGGTGGAGAATGTGTGTGTGTTTCTGTGTGTGTGAGAGAGAGAGAGAGGGGGGGGGGAGGGGGGTTGGTGTCAGACTAGAGTATCCTAAGTAAATTCCTATCAGATCCCTTCCCCACCTCCCACATTTTACCCCCTTAATCTCCCCTGTCCAAACTGTCCTCATAGCTCTACTTCTTTGCCCATCCATAACAGAATTATTATTGTGCCCCTCCCCCCCCCCCCTGTCCATTCCCCACTCCTTACCTCTCCCAACCCACCTTCCCTTCCTTTTGCAAAATGAGATTGAAGAATGTTGAACTTGTAAACAAAACAATAAAGACCATGAATGGCTGAAATGAACCACATCAACTGGTATGATTGGTTGATCATATTTTCCTTAATCCTTGCCGTGCACTGCACAAGGCAGGGGGCAGCTACTTTTGACATAACCGAGCACTTGAGTTATTGTTCTTTGTGCAGAAGGGGAAACAACACCTTATTGTGGTCTCAACTAACTGGTGCGACTAATTTATGCGGGGTGCGACACCTGGTTAGGAATGCCACAATGACCACGTAAGTCACTACAGCCATTTCATTGAGGGTCCCTTTCTTACCAAGTAATAGTCATTGAGTGATTGCGCTAATTAATACCCCTCAAGAAGGAATTACTTATCAGATCAATTAGTTCTGTGCTAGTAATTGTGATATAAAAAATTTCAAAGATATTTTTATGTCATGACCATGAAAAAAATTCCCATTTTCAAAGACTATGTAATTCATGCGAAGAATTATCAAATCTGAAAATTCGATATTTCAGTTTAATTGGTAGATGTTGATTAATTTGCAACAAATTATTGTAAATCAAAACAATTCATTAATTAAAACAAAAAATAATCATCAGTTTCTTACGATTACTTTGAAATAAGTCAGTACATTTTCTGTTCTCACAACCATTAAATTCTGTTTTAATTTAAAAAAAAAAAAAAAAAACATAAGAACGATAAAATAAGTAATGAAGGATCTCAAATTAACTCAGAAGAATTAATTGTGGCATTTGAGAAATACATTATCATTGCTTTTTAATTACCCAGTTGTTTGGTCGTTGAATTTTAAATGGCATAGTGAGCAACAAAAAAAAAAAAAAAGAAAAATGTAACTCTGAGGATTATACAGTCCTTATGTATGTGTCTGGTTTTGTTTGTTTCTCCACAAGATTATAAAATCCTTTTATATGTTCATTTTAATGAGAAAAAAATAATAGGCATTTTTGATATTACCACAATTTATCAACATCGTCATTATCATTACGTTCTGGAAATATTATAAAATTAAAGACATAGCTGACTATCAACCGCTAATTAAACAACAATCTGGAAAACTGATATATTAAACACTGAATTAAGCAAAGGTACTGGCCAAATTTTCGAATCACGTTGGCCATTTTTCAGGGCAACAACAACAATAATAACAATAATAACAACAAAAATGTATAAAATAAATCAATAAATGAATAAATAATGAATAAATGAATAAAAAAAATAAACAAATAAATAGATAAAATAAAATGAATCAAAATAAAATAAAACAAAATAAAATAAAAACTAATATTGCATAAAAATCATCATCATAATTATCATCGGCATCACTTTTATGGAATTATCAAGACAAAAAATGCCAATCGACAACATCGCGACAATATAGTAGATATATAACTATCATGAGCTCCAAATTTTGGAAGATACTTGTTGCTGTGTCTGCACATCTGAAAAATGTAAGTGTAATTTTTAGTGTATGAAACAAACTTACAATAAACAATCCAATACTGTTATATTTATTTAATAACACTCCAACGAGGCCTTTTATACATAAGCCCGGAAGTAGAGCCAAGAGTATCTTATTTTCGTAGTAAGTGTCGTGCCATGAGGTTCGCCTGGTCTTTATATGGGGGGCTGGAATAACATCTAATAAGGGAAAGGTTTACAGTGCATAGTGTTGTACCTGAGAAAATCTATCGATAGGTCGCTAAAACAGGCTTGACCAAACACCTTTCGAATCAATCAACAAGTTGCTAGCGCTACAAATGTCTTAATTGCTATGCATTTGTGTGGATATATTTGCTATAACAAGTTTTTACTACATGACCTTTAACTTCAAAAGTCTCTTAACGCTACGAATATCTTAATAGCTGAACCCTTCGCCCGTAGAGTAGGAAATCTGTTGACAGATTACCAGAGCAAACTAATTTACCAAAAACTTGTCAAATTCTGCACCTTGACAGGCTAGGGCTAAAATCACGTATGTGTATACTGCCTAGTGTTTTACCTCTAGACAGTCCACTAACAAAAATGTCAGTATAAGAAAGTTTACTGCATAACCTTCAACTTCAGTAAATTGTTCGAAGAACGAATACGCTTCAAATTCAATAAATTGTCAGAACAACAGTAACCTTTAAAATCAATAAAATTTTAAAATGTTAGAACACCGTTTAAGTTTCAATTTCAATAAACTGTTAGCGCAATAACATTTAAATGAAATAAATTGTTAGAACAATGAATAAGCTTCAAATTCAATAAATTGTAACAAAGACAAATAATCTTTAAGTTCAATAAACTGCAAATTGTTAGAACGGAGCATAAGCTTCAAGTTCAATAAATTGGTAGAGCAATAACTCCAAATTCAATAAATTGCTGAAACAGAGAAAAAGCTTAAAATCAATAACTGGTAGAACAACAATCTCCAAATTCAATAAATTGTTATAACGAATGAGCTTCAGATTCAAGTATAAATTGTTAGAACTAACAAACATACTAATGGATTTTTGTGAATGTCGCTGTGCTCACATGATGGTGATGGAGGCATCACATGTTCAGCATTATGACTTCTTACGTTATAGAGACATTTAGCTTCTTTGTTTACATTATGCTAACATTAAACTGGGAACAGTTTAGAGAATCAAGCTCTATAGTAAAATGTAACAACAAAGACCAGCAGGGCATTTAGCAGAAAGGACTGGACAATTAAATAGTAACGTGATATCATTGTTTACATTGTGACCTACATTTCATTGTGGACAATTCAAAAGTTTATCAGCAGTGACATACAGGGCAAAAAGACAGACAACGCCACCTTCCATTCCATTTAACAGCAGGATATTTTGCTTGTCAATGATACAGGAATTCTTCTTTTTCCTTGACATTGTGGCGTACATTGAGCTGTGAACAAGTAAAACAATAATGCTAGCGACTGTGTAGCTCAGTAATAACAAAAGAGAGAGAGAGAGAGAGAGAGAGAGAGAGAGAGAGAGAGATTGGAAGGAGGGAAGGAGAGAGAGAGAGACGGAGTCACTTTCCCCTTTCCATTTAACTCTTTGCCTATCACGGACCGATAGATCTACAGTTTTGGACCACGAACTGATCATCGGATCGTTATTTGCTCTCGCATGTTTCGTTCCACCAGTTTCAATAATTTTACCTCAACCTCTCCGATCCATGTTTTTAATATTTCCGCTTAGGTTATTTCTATCAGTTATGGCCATAGATTATACTAATATGTATTTATGACGCCTTGTTTGGTTCTTTCTCTAATGGAAGAAAAAAATGACTCGATATTTTGTACCATTGTCTCAGGTCCGATTTCAACGACCACTTAGCATTTGGCCAATCCTCTTGCAAAGGGCAAGGGTTAGAACGCATCGATTGCACTACAGAAAAGATGTATTATGTACATTTTAGCAACATTCTTAAGTGTGTGTGTGTCTGAGACACTCTGGTCAAAATCTGAGTTAAGCACAGACGCACACGCTGCTGCATGTAAGAGCCAGAGAGGAGATACTTGAGACTCAGGTCATAAGTTGCGGCTGAAGTGGCTGCACAATGAATAGCTAATGAGACGTTGGGCGGCCAAAGAAAATGTTGATTTTAGATAGTGATCTGGGAGTATCCAGTGAAAGCGAATAGAGTCAGGGTCCTGATTTCCATGAATGTATGAGATATTATGACCTGATCCTGTGGAATTGCTTCAGATTTTGTGAGAGTTTGTGATCAGTGGTATGAGAACGCGAGAAGAGGAAAAAGGGGATGGGGTGCGAAGAGGAGGGGGGTTGAAGGAGGGGGGGGGGGGAATCAGAAAAGGTTATAAGTAACAAAGGTAATAGTGTAAATAATAAGGAATAAAAGAATGGGAGAAAGAAAGTGATAGAGGGGAGGGCAAGATGAAAAGAAAAGATTATAGGTAATAATAGTTAACAGGACAGTGAGGGTGAGAATTAAAAGAGATTATAAGTGATAATAGTTAGTGCAGCGGTTACGGCAGTAGAAATAGCAGTCCTAGCAGTGGCATTATTTAGTAATATTTTCATTCCTGTGCTACGGGAGGCAAAAGCGATTTCTTTCTCGAGTAGAAGTAAACGTTGTAAAGAGGGTAGTTGTAATATATGTAATGTCTGGACCATTAGAAGGAAAGCTCCAATAGTAGAAGTAAAGATCATTGGTGTGGTTGTAATAGCACCAATGGTGGTAGAAGTCTCACATCTTTATTGAGGGCGTCAACCAATATGAGTGGAGCTGGAAGTGGGGCATAGATACAGTCTTATGTAACGAAGAACAAAATTTTATGTTATTATGTGTTCTAATTACAGTACGTGCAGTGCGATACGAACGACATCCACGGAACTCGGAAATTGTTTACTAAGAAAATAATTATGTAAGTATGCATTTATAATTATTAGATTAGCCATTGGCAGTGTATCTTATCTACTTTTGTTTCTTGGCAACGAGCAATCCTATTATTTGCTTTTGTCTAGTTAGATTGGCTATAGTGCATTTGGTTCTTGGCCACAGGCAATGAAACTTACCTCCTTTTGTGTCTTGGCCATGGGCAATGGAATCTTTCCACTTTTGTTTCAGTTCCATCAAGAACTTAACTGGCACATTCCCTTTTCGATAAATACTGATGTAATCGGAAAATGTTATAAGTCTTCCTAAAATTATAATCTGATTCCGCTGCGAGGCATTATTTATTCCTTATGCCAGGAAATTTTAGAGAAATGTTGTCTGGGCTTTGGGTAGCATTTTCACAATATTACTCGTGATGGGAATTTGAGGCAGACGTCCTGAAGAATAAGAAATGAGGCTGTAGATTTTAAAATGGTTTGAAATAAAACATGTAAAGGAAATTATAGAAGTTTAGTGGGCAATGCTTGTTTGTGAGCTGTTGCTGTTTACCAAACAAAAAGAAAATAAACAAACAAAAACATACAAGAAGCAAAAGTAATAAGCCAAAGGCTGGTATTCTAAATCGCTTTCAGATGCGACCATAGCGACATGAATCGGTGCACTTAATAGAGAAAATACAACAGATACTTATCACTGCAAGCCGCAAATAGGTAACTCTATCGTTAATTACGTTACAAGTGTATGATAGAGCAGAGCACCTAGTCTGATATTTTAGAGAGAATGGTTGACGGTCATGTCGGCGTTTTAAATGGACGATAGTCTTCAAAATAATATATTCCTTAAATGGCTTTTAAAAAAAAAACAAATACTAAGAATTTTTACTATAATAGAGTGAGAGAAAAAAAATGTTGAAAAGATGCAATGGCAACTCAGGAAGAATGGGATAATTTAAATATAGTGCTATTTATTTATCCGACACCTTTTGTTTCTTCCCGCGGACATTACGTCATCATCCCGGAAGTTTTCGGTTTGACACGTCTCTTGAGAGAAAAGCGCTTTTCTGTTTCCCCCTTTTTTTTCGCTTTCCTTTCCGTGCCCATGTTAAAAATCCAGTAACATCGGCCCATCCGTCCTCCATTGTAAGGGAGACTTACCGCCCCGTGAATGCCAAGCTCAAAGACTGAACTCTTATTGCGGAAACAGATTATTATTACTATAACCCGATCAAAAGGGATGGTGACCCATTGAATGTATAACCTATGCCTTTGTTTCAGCAAATGGCTTATTCATAAGTACAGTATTATGTCATTTTTCTTTCTGAACCGACATCAGAACTATTCTGACATAAGATTGCTGTGACAAAACACCCTATTTAGATCAAATCAATATTTAGTTTTTGCAATTTCTGCTTTAATACACAGCGAATAAAAGCCAATAAAAAGGTAATGTTTGAAAAATAAAGAGATGAAATAAATTATCTTTTGATAATGTGAAAAGTTGTAGTGGAATAGATAGAGAAATGATGAATCTGGGTGAAAAGGGAATTTTGTCAAAGAATGGTCATATTTTCATACCCATAGCCCAATTTTTGGTCAAGGGCGATTTCTAGATCTATGCAACAAGGATCGTAGGTGACCAGGCTAATTATTAGCACAAAAATCCCAGAGGAAGATCAGAAACCAGGTGGTTCTAGAAAAGTTATAAACCCAGTTATTTTCCAGTTGATTGAGTGCCGCTCTCCGATCGCCTATCCCTAGCTGATCTTGACCTAATCCCCACTGGCTTGCACGTCATGCAGCTAGAGCTCGCCTTATGAGCTTGTGATAGTGACCTGCCTTTTGAAGAAGCCTTCGTTCATCAATACTTGAGTAGATTTTAGTGGTGTGAGAAGTTCATTCCCGGTGTCAAAAACTTCAGGAGTAGGGGTCAAATGGTTGCCAAGACAAACGGCATAATAAGGACATCATGGAATACAAGAATAGTATAATGAACATCGTCCAGTTCAGTGATTAAGTGATAGTGGAGTTCCTGAAAACTGTGTCTATTTCGTCATTTGTTCTCACAAAGGTTTGTAAAGTTTGTTCAATTTCTTTTTTTTTTCCCGTTGTTGTATTAGTTTTTAAAATTGGAGGGAGGGGGGGGGGGGGGGGGGGGGGGGAAAAGAAAGAAAAAAAAACCCCCCCCCCCCCCCCCCCCCCCCCCCCCCCCCCCCCCCCCCCCCCAACAAAAACAAAAGAAAAAAAAACCTTCCTCGGTACCTCAGGGTAAAAATAATACTTAGGAGAAACTCGGATTTAAACTTTGTATGAACTTTTTGTAGATGATTGTGACGATATTGGTAGGTCAGTAAAGATAAAGAATTGTTACTTGGGAGAGTAAAAAGAGGAATAGAAAGATTTTATCATTCTGTTCATTCTTCATTAATGTATGTTACCGTTAAAAAATAAAAAAGCATTATTTCGGCTTTACATACGTGGCCAGTTTGGTAACAAGATATTTTTCGGTAGAAAGTTGGAATATGTACATTTTTGCGCGCAGAGAGGCATTTCTCCTATTCTACATCAGATTTTTAACTGCTATAGGTTTTTTATATGAGTAGAGTACACTAAGGACCCCGAAATATACTTGCCCTTATCTGAGAAGGCTAAACGTCGGGCCTCCCTACCCAAGAAGAAAGGGGACCGATTGAGTCAGTAAAAAAAAAAAAAGAAAAGGTGAGCAAGCTGGTGTTAAATCTTTGTAATCCGACGATGCCATTTGAACCCACCGCAATTTAGTCGAGGAGCAGATGCCTAACCTATCCGTCTCAGCGCTCTCACCCGTTCCCTCCCTCTCCCCCCCTCCCCTTCCCTTTTCTGCTCCTTTCCTCATGCTCTAAGTATTATTCTGGAATGTATTGAAATTTGTTTTCAACGTTGGATTTTTATATATACACTGTGAACAGTTCTGGCAGTTCCTAAAAGCAGAAAAAATCCATCATCGTTAAAGAGGGTATAGTTTATCTGCAATATGTGATTTTGCTAGGCCTCTCAGAAACAGTCAGATGTGGAAATATAATGTGAACCAACGATCCTTGAAATAGCATCCATGAGAACTTGTTAGTCTAGAGAGAGCGTTTGGAACTCGATTGCACAGAACAATCATTTTTTTTTTATGCACACCATTGAGTAAATGCTAATTCGTGAGTCTGTTTTCTTATTTTTGCTTTAAGGTTTGAGGAACAAAAAAGTATAACAGTGGAAACTGAATGTATTTTTATAGCCATACTTCAGTACCACACATCGTCTCCGGTGACTGCTCATCATGTCCTTAAATTCGAAAAATGCTGACCTATTATTTTGTCTACAATGTGCTGAAGTAGTGAAATTTCCTTTCTGAAGTAGGTTTAAAAAAAACATTAACAATAACAATATGAAAACAAACAAACAAACAAACAAAAATAACAACAAGAGCCGCAACAAAAAAGATAACAGATTGATTTGGTCAATTTTGGGAGAAAGAGCAATGTTAAAATCATTTTCCGGGATAGGGTGGATTTAGAGGAAAAAGTTAGCATTAGCTTTAAGGACCACAGCATGATTTAAGATAAATGTTAATATCAGATTAGGATGTGACCCATAATATCCTGAAAAGTTAACAACAGCTTAAGGAATTGCATCGTCTAGGGCAAACATTAATATTAACTTTCGGAACATCGTGTAACTTAGACGACAGTGCAATAGAGACTATTGATGCTGCATGGCGTAGACAAAAAAGTTAACATTAACTTATCTGTATAAGTAAGCTGGAGTATGATGACTTTACAGTGAGCTTCGGAGTGTTGAAACAATTTCCAGTAATACAATATTCCACAGTAATGAAGAGAAAGTTAATCATAAAAATTATTGAGGAAAAGATAGATAAGACAAGATGGATAAGATCATACTCACATAGATATAGATAAAAATAATACGAATAGCATAGGACAAAGGGATTCAAGAAAGAAATGCCACAATTTGCTAAGCGATCCGCTCTTGACAAAAATGAATATTTTCTTTTGATTAGTTAGCTCTTACATACAACGACTATGGCATTTTGTTACTTCATCATGAAGATCAGGATTTTAGTTCTCTTCCCTACCGAAATAAGTAAAGTTTGTTGTTGTTGTTGTTGCTGTTGTTGTTACTGTTGTTGTTGTTGTTGTTGATCTTGTTGTTGTTTTCAGAATTTCAGGGACTAATCGTTTGAGAACTCGTTCAGGAGTAGGGGTCAAATGGTTGCCAAGACAAACGGCATAATAAGGACATCATGGAATACAAGAATAGTATAATCGTTATTCCAGGCTATGAAATTCAATCAACTTGAAGCAAGTCTGACGCTATCTGGATAAATTTAAACAGAAAAAAAGGGCGAATTAATTCGATGAGTGGTCGCGACGCATTCATTTTTCAAAGAACTCAACGATGCTCCGTTATGTTTTTTTCTATTTACTGCAAAATTCAAGAGGATTCCCCACGCAATGTCTGGGCTAGACCAATCACTCGAAATGCCTCTCATTTTCCGAGATTTAAAGA
Organism: Peronia peronii; assembly: GCA_039654565.1. NCBI lineage: Eukaryota > Metazoa > Mollusca > Gastropoda > Systellommatophora > Onchidiidae > Peronia > Peronia peronii. The sequence continues at coordinate 10,471 of JBCEWB010842441.1, forward strand.
TTTTTTTTTTTTTGTATGTGATTTAACAGCGATGTATTCACCTAGCCATGAATAACTGCAGCTTACGCAAACTTGTCAGGCTTAGTGTGCAAATATAATGCATTCCTCTCCCATCCGCGTCAGATTAAGTTAACTCTAATTATTCAGTCACTGTCATCTCCAAAGAAAAAAAAAATCAACAATATGAAATTGCAAACATGGTCTCAACAGCATCTCACACAGTAAATTCTAATTTCAATGATGTTAACTTTTATTTAGGAGATAGGATTGACGTATACGATCACAAGACGGAGCTGAGACTGAAGTGATCAAAGACTGGTGCACTGCCGTTATTTTTAAACGAAATGCTGGTTATTTTAACTGCATTTACTGTATTTTTAAGAGCGAAATATCATCCATGCCCAACCCATCACACTGTAATACATACTTGCCCTGTAAATTTAGAACCATTTCTCTGAACTTATAATCAATATACCTTATATTTAATGCAAGATTTTTTAATGTAATTTTGCGGCAAATGTTTGGCTTTTTTTTTTTTTGCGCCAAATTTTTTCGTCGCATTTTAATACCATAGTCTAAAAAGCCTTTTACAGCAAAACATTTAACTGATATTTTTTCGATGCCAAAGTGTTGCCGTATTTTCTACATGAAAAAAATGTTAACAAAGCAGGTCCATTGACCTTTCTGGACTCACCATCTTGTCTGTCCGATCTGTCGTACCCCCTGAGTTAACTGACGACAAGAATTATATTTTGAAAAAGTGCACTGTAACATGAAACCAAATAATTTCATATAAAATCAATGTATGGATCAAAAGGATGTATTTAGAGAGCAAACTGTGAACAAGTATCGAGACTTTACTCCGGTTGTATAATGATTTGAGTGCGGGCCTAAAACAACAGAACACAATGCTATAGAATTTTCGATCACTTCCCTTAATTTCTGGAAGTTCAATCATCTTTTGAACAATACATCGAGTGTTAAATATTTTAGATATGATTTTCCAAGAATTCATAGCTTATGTTTATTATTTTCTTATGTTTTCCACTGTGTTTCATTATTATTGTTTCTTAAATTTTGTTTTGAAATGCGTATGTAGACATTGCACAGAATACGAATATTATTGTCATGACTGGTTAGCGAGAAATCTGTCAGTCGTCGTATAATTAATTTTTGATCTCTCTCTTCCCTCAGTACCTCTGCTTATTCTAGGTTAGGTTAGTCCCATAACCAATAAGGGGAGGGGGGGGGAGGGAAGAGGGGGGAGGGGTTGAAAGATATTCCATGAAAAGTGAGTTCTTTCCTTTCTCTTCCTCCCCCTCCCCGCCCCCTTCCTCCTCTATCTGATCCTCCCCCCTCCCTCACTCCGCCTCCCCTCTCCCCCTCCTTTTCCCCTCTATAACCTGTGCACTCTTCGACATAAACATTATACCTATTATCTTCTTACTCTGTTTCATATGAAACGGCTGAAAATCAACGAAACAATAAGTTATAACTAGTTCTTACTAAATTAAATCAGCTAGAGAGGAGGAGAAAAAAAAAAAGAGAGGAACAACAAAGTACAAAGGGGAATAACATAAACACACATACACATACTCATAAACATGTTGAGAAAGAAATAACAAAACAAAAGCTTTATGTTTTTCTATACAGAACGGCGAAACAAAGGATATTTACAAAGTCAGCTAACAATGGTTTCTTAGGAGTCTTAACAAAATCTGCGCCAGTACCTTAGCTACATATAGTTTAGTCTATAGCCGGACCATTCAAGTCTTTGACTCCGCGTACTTGATCACCCAATCTTACCGTTGATTAACCTGATAGGTATAATGGCTTTTGGGGACGCTAGACTAGTCAACAATACATTTGCCCCGGCTTGCATGTCCCCGATAGGGGCCGATTATGGCTGGACGCGTCGCCGAGGAAGGGGCTCTTCATAAACGCCTTTGTTTTGTGGTCTTAAGCCAGCGCAAACGCCCATGTTGGACTTCTTATCTGAGACTTTTATCACGGTTATTGTTCCCTTGGTGCCAGAACACGACAAATGGACAGACTAACAGACTGTCCACACCTGTCTAAGCAGACTACCTTTGTCCAGGGGTAGACAATTAACTAGAGAGCCAGAATAAATAGAACAGTAGGTGAGAAGATAATGTTGGCGATATTAACTGATTGACTTTAATGAATATTAATGAACAATAAGGTTTGATTGGATGTATAGTAATTAAAACATATTTAAATATCTTGGCTGTTCACTTTACTAGACGATCTACTGATTTTATCTGCAAAGCATACAATATCCTGAATTTTCCCCCTGCTTTCCCGGCATAGTTTTCATTCGAGACACAGGGAAGCAGGGGAGTAAACAAAACACAATGTTTAAATAATTTAACATAACTATTCAATAGGGTGTAATGCAAACAAAGATTGTACATTATAACAGACATAACCTTTTTAGATTTCTGCTGTTTGGAAGAAAGAGCATCATTTATTACCTCCTGTAATCATTGAAAGGCTGATAACAGCTAAAGTGTAATGTATGATAAAATAGCCCGGTTCTGCATCCAATAGATTCAGGCCAGTTTGATCAAGCCAGCAATTTGGTGGTAATCTCCCTATCATCCCCATGTTCACTGGGCACAAAGGGAGAGGATTCTGAAAAGTTTGTCAGGGGAGAGTAACTGCCCCTCTTATCAGCCGCGTCTTGGCCTTGTTAAGTGGCACAATATTAACCTACTCTGTTTACACACTTGAATATTATCTCTCAAACATAGTAACAATAATAGTGCACTTTACACTAGATAGTTACATTCACCTCCTCCATACCGATGACGTCAGAAGGACATGAAATTGTTTGAAGACCAATGCAGTTGTCATGGAGTAATCAAACAGATTATTACTGAGATCCAGTCTTTTGGACCTTTAAGGTGTATTCTTTCCGAAACCACTGAATTGTATCATCGATCCATTGACAAGAAGCTTGAAAGAAAGAAAAAGGAAAGATGAACGTTAAAGTAAAGAACACAGTATAAAAAATATTAGAATCAACACTGCTGAGAAGAAGCAAATCGGAAAAGCTAAAGCTGAAAAAAAAAAAGAAGGTTAAGGAATACTGATAAATTAAACGGAGAAAGAAAGAAACAGGCAAAGAGATAAATACACAAAATGTGAGCCAAAAGAAATATGAAGTAATAAAATATTCAGATTTCAACCACCCAGAATTAAATTTCGATTTTAATCATGCAAGATGAGATTTAAGTAAGAACTTCAGACTGAGGTGAAGGTCAGAGCTTTATGAAAAGAAATTTTAATATCAAGTCTGGTCATGACCGGGCACAGTGTTGGCATGAAAATTATCTTTTGGTTCCAAGATTTCTTTGCCTCTGTCAAGAAGCAGCAACGAAATGACGTCATTCCAAGCAATGCTTTGGTCAAAGAAAAGATTATCTCGGTCATAAATGCGTGTCCAATTTGGTCAAAAGAAATTCGAGTGCAAAATTTTGGCTTTTTTTTTGGAAATTTTGCACCGATAGCGGCGTCTTCGTCCAATTTTCAATCATTTTTTTACTACCTGGAATTCTGCAATGCGTTGATATGCAGAAGAGACCTCCGAAGTATTTTTGTCTTCTTTTAAGAAAGCTAGATGATTTACCTTCTTGCCCAAGAAAGGAAAGGAGAAAGGGGTGAGGGAAGGGAGAGGGGCTTCTAAAATAAAAAAGTTTCTAGTCCTTCCTATTGTTCCGGCAGATCTAAATATGAGACTTCTCATTGAGAGGTAGACACGTACTCCCTCAGCTACGACATCCGTGAAAATGATGTCATCTAATTCATGCTTTGCATTTACCTCTTTCGCAAATCTTGGCGTCAGCGTCCTATACTCCGTCCTGGTTTGTGTTGGAATTTCATAACCCCACATTTGTTCGTTACAAAAGCTTCTACTGTCCCCACAATCCCTTAAGAACCAGGTGTCACTTCTCTCGTTTCATTGAGATAAAATCTTAAGACGATCACATTTATATAACCGAAATGTTTTCATAATCTTCTCGGCTAGAAGTGGAGATAAGTGGACTTATGTTACCTTCTCGGCAGGTCAACTGCGAGTACAAATTTTGTAGGGATTATTTGATTGCGAAATAAGCCGTTCTGCTCTATTTATGGTTTGTAATATTTTTACTATTGCTTTTGGAAGGCTGTAATATTCCTGCTGCTTTTAGTTATTTTCCTCCCAATTTCAATAGTTATTCTGGTGTAATATGTCTCGTAACTACCTCTCATGTAATTAGTGGCAATGAGAAATTTAGTGAGAGTAGCATTAGTAGAAGCCATAATAGGACCTGTGATGAAAACAGCTCGTAATAAATGTAGCGGTTTGATGCTGATCAAGACTGTGTTTGAAAAAGTTGGCGGGGCGGGCACTAGCGAAGGTTGTTGTGGCTGTCGTAATTGAATGGAATGTGACTGGATATACAGGATGAGGGATGCGATGTAACTTAGAGTTGTAATGACTGTTTATGGCAGCAGAGATATGTGTATTTCATCGAAAACATTGACAGTGCTCATAATAGATGTCACCAATATCTCGGGAAATCCCATTGACCTATGACCTTGGCCTTGCCTTCTGCCTTACGTTTACCTCACTTCTTGACTCGACACTGCGCTGTGGGTAGGACAGTTATGACCAAAACTATCGCTTTTATAGAAGCCCTCCAAATAATAATAGTAGTGAGTAGTGTCAATGATTTAATGACGTAGGAAACGCCTGACGTACTTCCGGCGTCCGGTTTTTCTGAAATCTTGTGTTCTACTATTGAACTGGAAGTAGATGGGAGCAGTAATAGTAAGAGAAGAGGCAACAGTAAAGTGGTGGTAACAGTAGAACGAGAGCGGTAGAAGTGAGAAAAGAGTTCACTGAGAGTCGTAATAGCAGTATTAGTAGTGATAGACGTAGTATTAGTTGTAGTAACAGGAAAAAGTAATAATAGGCAAAGTTGCCAATCTGTAATTGTTAAACCAGAAGGTGGCATACCGTAACAATATTTGTAGTAATTCTTTAATTTAACTTTATCGATTTCCGCATTCACGTGTTTTCTCAAATCTGCGAGCCCAATTCCTTGCTTATATCTCTCTCTCTCTCTCTCTCTCTCTCTCCCCCCCCCCCACCCCTTATATCCTATCATATCCTTAACCCTCTGTCTTATTTTTTTTACTCGCTCTGACTATTGCGACCTGGTGGTCCAAAAATACTCAGTTGTTTATTCCGACCATGTTTTTCTGTTCGATCAATCAAATTGCATGTTCTGATTTGATTCGGGGCATAGGATTAAATCTCGTAGATTCTATGTTATAATGGCTTCGGGAAGGGGGGGGGGGGGGTCAGGGTTAGGATCAGATGTAGATTTAGGATGAGGGTTAGGGCTAGGACAAGAGTTAGGGTGAGATTTGGGGCTTATTCAAGTATCCTGGAACACTAAGTAATTTGAAACTATATAGACCATCAGGACTATTTTGACTTCCTGGTAACAATGGCCTGGTCGTTTTATCTATCTATCTATCTATCTATCTATCTATCTATCTATCTATCTATCTATCTATCTATCTATCTATCTATC
>JBCEWB010842551.1:0-16078 GCA_039654565.1 Peronia peronii
CCTACTTTTTCTTCGATTTTGAACTGCCAAGGGTTCTTTAACGTACGTAACGTACACACGGGACCTCCGAAATATATCCGAGAAGGCTAGACGTCGAGCTTCCCTACCCGGAGGAAGCCAGGGGGCCGTTCACTGAAAAAAATGCGGCTTTTCGATCTTCGTGACCTTTCATCCCCCAACGGGATCGAGATAACCTCCACTAGGAGGTTGAAAGATGTATTATAGAACGTAACCCAATGGGAGGGCCCGCGAGTCGAACCCGGCCAGAATTCGCAACCTCACCGACGCGTGTTTCTCACCCTGAAGCTGACGCCAAACCACAGAGCCACTGCGCCCCGCCTTTGCCTGCGTCTATTATTTGTTTTATGATACCAAAAGAGACAGAGAAAATAAAAAAAAGAAAAACATCAGTAATTGACCCGGTACATGCGCCATTTATAGATTTTCTGGAGTGTTTGTCTTGAACGTAATATCCATGACAATTGATATGTTGACAAAATTGCTTTTTGTCACGAAGCTGGGATAAGTTTTTTTGCAAAACGTCGTAGGCTAAGTTAAGCTTATGTGGATGTGAACATTTCTGTGTTCAGAATTGTTTTGTTTGCAGACCGTACTTAGAATTGCCTCCAAGTACTGTAATAAAGTGTCCATGTATTAGGTAGTGGCATGCATGGACATGGTCTATGTACATGTATGTGTTTTCCAGTTTGGGTATGGTCTTGTTTCACTCAGGTACTTAAGGTGTGCAATGATCTCAGTTTACTTTAGTTGTTTTTTGTCTGCTTTATGTAGGGGAAGGCGGACGAGCTGAAAACAATTAAAGATAAAACAGTAAAGACTAAGAGCTCGGTGTTTACATTTTGGCCATCTTTTACCGTTGCTCCTCAGGGACATGATTGTGTGTCTAATAGATTTTTTTGCTCACGAGGATGCTTACAACTCTTGCCGCGGCCCGACATGGTTAACGAAGTTTGCTGAGCTATCCCGTTTTTAAGAGGCAGAAAAGCTAAACAAATTACGTCCACGTCTAAGATGCTGGACTTTCTGAAATGTCCATTTGTCAAACTTCCTGCTTTAGGAGAACAGTAGGCTTTTTTGAGTCTCATCAATCTCTTTGCTGGCCATAGATTTTAGTGTGTACATAAAAATAGACAGACAGGTAGATAGACAGAAAACAAACTTCAGTTTTACATCTTACTGTAAGTTATATGATTTGAGGGCAAAAAAGAGCTTGGAATATGTCACACTGTTTCCTGTTGTAAACAGATGGACATTTCCCGATACGTGTTCTTTAGTTGGACTACAGAACTACTATCGTGTGTAAGTGTTAGCCTAGACGTGCCGATATTATACCGATGACCCTTTCTGGTTGTTTACGTTTTATGCAGCCAACTGTTGTGTTTACTGGCTACTCGCCAAGGGCACTCTGGCCGCTTCTGAGATGTCACCACGGTATCCTGACCCAGTGATTGAAACTGATAGAAAGAAAAACACGTCAAGAACTACGCTGCACTTGTAACATGCTTTGACAAAATGCTTTGTGAAAACCATAACATAACTATTTCCCCCACGCATTGAAACATTGAACAACAATATTTTGCATCTGCATCGTTTTTAGTCACTGGAAACTGCATTTTGCTCATTATTTATTTAAAAGGAGATGGCAAAACTATGGTGCGACTTCCTGGAAACATCGTTTTAAAAGGAAAATGCGTTTGGTCACATTTACATTAGAATTACATGGTTGTGTCGATACCGGGTTTCGAGCCAAGACTGAGGAGGGGGAAGGTGGAAATTCTATTTCCTTTCCTGTCATATTATCTGAATATGAAACTATAGACTTTGCTTGTCAGGAGCAAATGACATGGTTTATGGTAATGAACAGAAAGTAGACGAAGATATGAGACCATATTGGAATAGCAGTAAATGCTATCCTTAGTTTTTCAGAGTAAAGTGAGGTCCCTTATGATTGTAGCATCTTTATAATTGCTCATCAAAAAAAAGATGAACATGATTGTGTAGTCATGTCATCTTGGAAAAGAAGTGATCGGGCTAATTCTTCTCCCTAAGTTCCCTCATCACAGGAGGCCGAACTAAGAGCCTCTTACAATGTAACTCACAAACATAAGTTTGATATCGAAGTAATGTTGTTGACTTTGTCGGTAGATCATTCAGCCAGCAAGGAGCCACTCTGTGTACAGTCGTGTTTTGCAGGCAATCTGTTTTGCGACACTGGACAAGGAGCTTATATTCTTAGTTATAATAATATCAATCCACGTATTGGATGTGATCGATACTGAGACATGGGGCTAATGTTTTTAGTTATATCAGTAATCGATGTGATCGGTGGACAACACTTCGTAAACGCGCCAATGTGGTGACACAGATCCCAAGAAACTGTTGTTGTTGTTGTTGTTTTGTTGTTTCCAGGATTTTTTTGTGCTATTTGAATCCTTAAAATCGCTGGTCTCAGGGGTCCTTCCTGCCGTGTGCTCTGGTTTACATGAATTTTTTTTTAAATTGTCTTTTTCTTGTTATTTCTTTTTTCGCCTTATGATTTTCACTATTTATTGTGTTATATTATCAGTATCAGAGAGCAGAATGCATCTCTGTTAATATGTTTCTGTCTTTCTGTTCCTTTCGTAAGGCGGCTGGAATGGTATACAAACATCGAAGAATCTGTTGGTCTGTTTGATTTAAATTAGCTGCGATCTGTTCCTGAGGGCCTACAGCGTACATGAATATAAGCAGGAATAAGCAGATATTATAAACAAAAGAACAAAAAAAAAAAAAAGACGAGAGAAACATTTTGTAATATTCACAGAAAAGATAAGCTAAGATCAATGAGATCAACTGTGTTTGTCCTTTAAAGGAAATTTCTGTCACCAATGATGAGACACAGCAGTATGTAACCAACAGTTAGATTCACATGCACACAGACTTTAATATCATGAATAGGATCAGAATAAGACAGACTCCAGAAGAAAAAAGAAAAAGAAAAAAACACAAAAACTTGTCGTATAATGGTTATTTTGAACAACAGATCGCATGTCTCACTCACTGCAGTTATCGATCTCTCTGTGACATTTGTGCACGCGCGTCCAGGAATCGATACCAGTCACCGGTAAAGCCTTGACCCAATGAGTAAATCACGTGCATTGAGCAAAAACCCCACTGTCACATACAGCAATGGCCTTGAACAAATGGGGACACGGAAGAAAATGGGCGGGGGGGGGGGGGACAAAAACAGAAGACGGAGAGGAGATCATTGAGAGAGAGCGAGGAGGAATCAGATTACCGAACACAGAAAACACACCCACACGCGCACGCACACAGAATTTGGAGAAAGGGGGTAAAAAAAGAAGATATTAGCATAGGAGTAGATTGGTTTAACATGTAGGTCATGCTTGATTTTTGTTGTTTTTGTTTTGTTTTTTTGTTTTGTTTTGCTTGTAACGTTGATTTCTGTTGCTGTTTCGGTCGGTCCCGAATGCAGGCATCTGTTGCATTTTACACGGTACTTGTACTTTCAGTGATGACTCATAGGATGGAAGTTAACCTTTTATCGCTGATGGGGTATGCCATTGGTGTTATGAAACGGCTGCCCTTTGAAGTTAGCGGACATGAAAGTTAATACGATTTTTGTTTGTAACTGTATAACCCTTGATCTTGTGTTGGTAAATGGCCTGATAGGAAAATGGGCCCTGGTGTCCGCAAAATAAATGTTGCTGCTGCTGTTGTTGTTGTTGTTGTTGTCGTCGTCGTCGTTGCTGTTGTCTGAGATCGGATGAAATTTAGTAACATTTGTCTTTCAACGGTCGTTTATTTATCAGCTGCATATTTTCCTTTTGTTTCCGTGACAGAAGTACAAATTTTGAGATTGTGACAAAAAGTCGAGAGGTTTTGTCCCTTGATTTAACGCATCACGAATGACACCTTTGTTATTTATGTGTTTCTTTTTCTTAACTTACAGGAAGAAAATTGGTGTACATTTTCAATTTATATGACATATACAAATGAAATAAAATTTGAACCATCCGTGAATAATATTTTTTTAAAAAGAACTCCTAACTGCACCCCCCCCCCCTCCCTTTTCCCCCTTCCCTATCAGAAATGTTGTACGTGATTCATGTTGTCAAAGAACTAAAATACATGACCTCTTGTCACAGTCTCATAATTATGTTCACCAAAAATCTACGTTGACATATTACAGTTCTCATTAATCAACGTCATATAATAATCGAATGTAGTCTACTGAGCGTGTCAGATTTAAAAAAAAAATAAAAAAATTTTGTCCTCCTGTAACGTATTAGGGTATGTACACAGGTGGACAATAGTGATGATTTTATGTTTAACTCTAAAAGTGACAGACGAAATTATTAGAGTGCATAGTGTAGAACCCAGTGACATAATGCGTCATTCTGTCGAACGTACTGTTCGGATCAAACATCCTTGCGAAGTTTCTGTTCAATAAGTATCGTTTTTGTTTTTTTTTTTTAGAACAACGTGAAACGTAGGAAACTTTTATTTTCGGATTTATCAAAACAGAAAAACAGATCTTTATTTAACAATTTTGTGGGCCAAATTTCAGATGGATACATTTAGCAGTTTTCGAGTCCATAAGCCTTTTCTGGGTTTGTTGTAGATTTATAGGATAGATATTCATGCTCGGGACATGCCATTGTAGGCTAAATGGCAATATAAGGATAGACCAAGCCCATGTTTGTTGTATTGTCTGTTTTTCGGAAAGAAACCCAGCTGCATTGTATACCGGACAGTCCATCGAGCTAATCGATCGGCCATTTTGCCACTACTGGGACTACTGTTAGCTCTGGGAGTGTCAAGGCACCGATATGTCGAAAGACTTGGTGACGCCACACACTTTATGGTGGAATGAGTCTGTTGTTTTTTTTGTTGTTGTTTTTTCGGCCAGCTATGTTACTTCCCGTTGCCAAGTACAAGAGGTATAATACAAGCGTTGTGAAAAAAAAAAAAAGTACTTTTGCTCTTATTATTTGAAATATGGGAAGCAAAAAATAAAGAAAATAAAAATGTGAAAAAAATATCACGATAGGAGAAAATTATTTTCATCATCAGGTGAATTTTTGAGGATTTTTCCGTACCCATGTGTAAAATAACGAGAAAAAAAAAAAAAAAAAAAACAAAAAGATTTTTCCTTCCTTGCAATGCTTCTAGTATACTTCTTGTACTTGGTAAAAGGACATGATTTGGCTGACGGTCAAAATGGCTCATTCCTTTGGACATACAGCATACAATGGAGTAACATTGCACTCATGATTATTTATACGTGTATATATTTTGTGGCACAAACGACCATCTGTGAACACTTTCCATGCCACAGATTCAAGAGGGGGGTGGGGGTGTAAAGGGATTTGTCTTTGATAAAATATCGGTGAACTACAGAATACATCACTTTATCACTTTGATTTGAAAATTTGTTATTTTCGAATCTTTAGTTATACAACAACTGTGATATGTGGATACTCTCCAATATGTATATCCCGGCAGGAAAAAAATAAACTAGAAAACAATATGCTACAAGAGAAACCCTGACACCCGGCAATTTTTCCAGACACCTTTATAGAGTTAAAATTACATCGATTTCTAAAGTATTTTAGAACGTCAATTGTTTTGTATGCTTGTGTTGTTTGTTTGTTTTTGATTATGATGTTCATTGTTTTTGGTGAATAGTGACAGTAGTGCTTTCTTGTTTCGCTGTTGTTGTTGTTGTTATTAAGATAAGATAGAGATTAAAAGAAAAATAAACTTTTTAAATAAAATTTGTCCTGAAACGGAAATGTTACATCACAGTTGTAGATGAGATAAGTGTTAATGTTCTTCCCCTCCTTCTCTCTCTCTCTCTCTCTCTCTCTCTCTCTCTCTCTCTGTTTCTCTTTGTCTTTCTCTGTTGTGTTACACACACATTCGAGTACATACTCATACACTCACACTATAATGCATCAGGGCAAAGGAGACTCAGGAAAATCGTTTGAAAATTGATAGTCAGCTTCTCTCTCTCTCTTATTATTATTAGTAGTAGTAGTAGTAAAAGTAGTAGTAGTAGTAGTAATAGTAGTAGTAGTAGCAGTAGTAGTAGCACTAGTGATGTTGCTGTTTTTCGTTTTGTTTCATCTGTTTGGCCAGTAATTTTTTGAAGATATGAATGTATAATTCATCTGTAATAAACTGGAGACGTAAAAGTGGAGGGGTTTGGGAGGAAAGGGGGAGGGGGAGGGGGGGGGAATAGAGAGAGAGAGAGAACAGAGGTGCGGGAAAGGTCACTGTGATAATTAAATTAAAAAAAAAAACTTACAGATCTTACAAGGATGAAAGGTCTGAAAGGAAATCAAGAAAAACACTGTTATTAGGATTCCGATTTTATTTTCAAGATTAACTTTACAACCCAATAGATCTTCAAAACATAGGTGTAGCCAAGTGTGATACCTTGTTAGTGTGCCCCTTTGCCACGTCCCAGGATCAAGGATGCGGGGTTTTGTTAAAGTAGGAGAGAGGGAAAAGGGGGGAGGGGGGGGAGGGCTTTTCAGAATCTCATGATTCTGAGTCATAGCGAGTATATGTGTGTATAATGTGAATGGGGGGGGGGGGGGACTGAGGGGAAGTAGATAGAAGAAGATCCGTTGACTCTTTCACCCACTACAATTTGTTTTGTGATCTTAAAATCCCGAGTTTGACAAGGGAATAAAATGGAATTGCTCTCTCTCTCTCTCGTTCTCTCTCTTTCTCCCTCCCCATCCTGTCTCTCTCTCACTCTCTCTCTCTCTCTCTCTCTCTCTCTCTCTCTCTCTCTCTGTCATATATTTTCCTCTCCTTGTGTTGATTCTAGTCTTGTTTCTCGCTAACAAAATCACTTGTTTTCCTAACGTTCGGCCTGTAATCTCACACGTTGTCCTATCTGTTGACACAAACAACACAAGAGTTTATTTGACATAAAAACATCTGGCTAATTTCCCAAAGGACCCTGGCTGGCGTGTGCTCGGTTATTGGGGGTGGTTCAAGCCATTTAGTGACCATCGCGTGGCTTATCGAGTGGGTCAATAGGCCAGGTCGTTGGGAGGGGAAAAAGAAGAAGGAATCCCGTAGATCTTAGTATGTTGTGGTAGAGATACCAGAAAGTGACTAATGGACTTGTGCTGAGAGCTCCCAGTGGTCACGTGATGTTGCATGATGACCTCTTCGTTTGTCTCACTTTGTGAGTTGTCACATCATAGGAGGCACATGACTTTTCTGTTTACATTTCAGAACATAGTGCCCTATAAACAGTTAATAGATAGAATCCATTTTTAAAAAAAGGAGAAAGAAAGAAAGCAACCCCCCCCCCCAAAAAAGAAATAAAAAATAAAAAATCTTATACACATATTAAGAAAATCAAAACCTGTATAACTACTTCTAGAAATATATATCCATTTTTGAGGTTTTATCAGATTTCAATGGCATTTTGTATCGTAATTTTATCACATTTATTATGCTTTATGTCATAGTAAGATTTTCTTAAATATATGTTATTATTTTCCTAGACCTAGAGCGTGTATGCATTTTTTTAAGGCAGACTCTGTGTGCTGCAGATCATTATAACTGTACAGTTAATTGCTGCAACAATAGTACTTGAGAGGGCAAGAAGAAGGATAGAATAAATTTTCCTGATTTTTTTTTTTAAACAAAAAAAAACAAACCCGATATATTGCACCATATTTATCAGCCGATTCAACTTCCATGTAGCCAGGTCACCGGCCATATTATGGGGAAATGTGGAACGAGCCCTTTGCTTTGCTTCGACAGTTTCAGGTGATGTTTGAGTTTTTGAGTGTTGGGAATTGCGACAAAAGAAGGGGTGGGAGTTTGGGTGTAGGTGGTTCGGGGGGAGGAGGGAGGTAGGAGAGGGGGAGGGGAGCTGGAGGGATGGAACGGGTGGACGTGACAAAGATTTGAGAAACATGGGCAGTAAAAGTTAAAACTGACATTGTCCACATTGGTTAGATGGTATTTTTCCCACGCGACCAAGAAAGTATTGTTTCAGTTATGCTTTTTCTTCAGTCGTCACTAAGCCATAATTTTATTTTCTCCTTTTGCTCCTTTTTTTTTTTTCAGTCTCTTCCCGTTTAAAAAATATTTATTTATTTATTTATTTGTTTATTTATTTGTTTGTTTGTTTATTGGTTAACTGAATTTTTGTGCATGAGAGAGAGAAAGGGGGTGGGATAAGTTGTTATTTTTCATTTGAAACCCGTACATCTAAATTTTAGTATTGAAATGTGCGGAGTTCATGTTGTTTGTTTGTTTGTTTGATTGATTGTCTTTAAGTTTATAGGGCCTCCTTCACCTTTGTATCAATTCAGACAGTGATTTCAAGATGTTGACCGCCTGCCAGCAGAGATGTTACGTTCTATATACGTCTTTCAACTTCCTAGTGGAGGTTATCTCAGCAGAGAGACCCTTTCTCTGGTAGATGTTGCACAGTTGAAGGCCACGCTTATGAATGTTTGCTAGAATAACATAATCTTAATATTTTGTCTTGTTCTTTTCTCTTCACCTGTACAATTTTTTTTTTACTGTGATGGGGCACTGTTTTATTCGCGTTTCGTCATGTCCAGTGCCACACCTGATTGCCACGCTCATATTTCCTCCTGAACTCGAATACTGCGTAGTATTTTTGATTTACTGCTTTTGAAGTAAAGGGAATCAGCTGTTGTGATTGAACGCTGAACAGAAGGCTTAACTATACCATAATGCGATGTGGTCATTGCACGCTGTTGAATCGGCTGTTAGGTATATATAAATTTTATTTGCCACTCATATACCAGTGCATAGGGCTCAGGGGATTGATCAGGAAATCAGAATCAGAAAATGTTGTTCTAATTCGCTTGCCCCCAACGATATTTTGACGACATTAATTTGTCCATGATTTTCATGCATGCGATGTTGTATTTCGTCAGTGTCGCAAGCATTCCGCGTAAGTCCGAAATTTGGGAATTTCGAGGGGTCCCCCCCCCCCCAACCCCCTTCAGGGTGAGCTAGAAATGCGTACTGTGACACCATCTTGAGTCAAACTGACCAATAGAAATGCAGGAAAAATCTGCAAAGATCCCACGAAAAACCTCCCGTTTATATATAATAATTTGACGCCAGTTTTTACTGTCTGGTGAAAAAAGTACTTGCATCTGTTTCCATCTCCTCTAATCTCACCTCATCGCATTCTCCCTTCCCTACCTACTTTTTCCCAAGATGCTTTTCATCTTCTTTTTTCCGATAATTATGATGAATAGAATTCAGTTCCACTCAGAGATCGTGTCCTAGTTAGTTAGCGTCCCGCAACCGTGAGTTCTCTTCCCCTCTGTCCCCCCTCCCTCCCTTCCCCATTTCCCCCGTTTTTTCTCCTTCGTCAACTTTCCCCTTGACCTCAATTCGATGTTATATCATCGGCTGTTTCCGAAAATCAGGTTCTCAGATTCAGCATAACATAATGATCACGTCAGGTCTTGTTAGCGTCCATGGCACCATTATTTGGTCAAAAATACTCTCTGTACTCATCCACATTTCTGTCGCTTTACTCCCGCTCCCCCCTCCCCCCTTCCACTCTCCCATCTCTCTGTCTTTCTGTCTCTGTCTCTGTCTCTCTCTCTCTCTCTCTCTCTCTCTCTCACTCTCTCTCTCACCCTGCCGTTAGCAGACACTTCTAGTAATAATTAATATCTTCTCTTTCCGATAATCATGTTACTAAATTCAGTGATACAGTGATCACGCCAGGACTCATTAGCGTCTATAACAACCAGTTTCAAGAACACTAGCATTCCCTGTAGTCTTCAGGGAGGGTGCCATGGCCCAGGACTCAGATTTCTGCTCCTCGGTCAAAAATCTACGTATTGTTTGTTGCGGGCTCGAATCCTGTCGTGAGATGGGGAAAACTAGAGATTGCCATTGCTTTTTTTTTTTTTTTCCCTCAGTGGTTCAATGGTGTGCTAGCTTCTTGGGTAGGGAAGCCCGACGTCCAGCCCTTTTCGGATAAGGACGAATATATTTCGAAGTCCCATGTGTAAAGGCGTTACGGAACCATTGGCGGAATTTCCTCTGTCGGGTCAAATATTCCTTAATTGCAAAGTTATATTCCACAAACTTTCTTCTCACCACGCTGGGCATGCACTTAGAAACGAGATAACGGTCCTACTTTCTTGGGATTATAAGGCTATTTGCATAATAGTAGTCCTCCACATTTCCTCCCTTTTTTTTACCCTGTCCTTGGTTTACTTCTTCTTTTCATCCCGCTCCCTCCTTCTCCTGCTCATGCGTTCTTTTGCTCTTTTCCTTCTTCCGAATCATCATAATGTGAAATTCAGCAAGATAATGATCGTGCCCCGACTTTAAGAGTCTTGGACAGCGATATTTAATAACAACAATATTTCTGTTCTGTTTCAATTACATCTTACCCACAAACACACACACTCCACAAGCCTAAGACACCCACACTTGACATCATCACAAACACCCACATTCCCACTTCTCACAAATACCCACTTTCCACCAAAATCCACATCTCACTCCTCAAAGGCGCCACATCTTACCCGCAAACATCCAAAACCCACATCCTAGTTCTATAACCATACATACTCCACTTACAAACACCCACACCCCACACAGAGCTCCAGCCTACCCTGCCAGTCCACGAGTGAGCCCGGCAGATGTTCCATCCATCCTGGAGCTATTGCTTGGTGTGCGTTGTGCCCGGACCTGGCTGGCAAGCAGAGGCCCTGACCCCAGCCTGGCCTAATTATGTCCCACAATGGTTTTGTTGTTTGGCCGTAACGAATACATCATGTCATTTCTGGTAAACAGCTTTATATGGACCCCAGAAAGGAATGAGATGAAGCAAGGGAGGGGGAAGGAGCGGGGAGGGGAGAGGAAGGGATAGGAAGGTATCGAGGATTGTCACTGTAGTCAACAGCTTGAAGGAGGAGACGATTCTATCACCCTGTGACAAAGCACCTTCCCCCCCCCCCCCCGAACACTTTGTTTGAAGAAAAATGAGATTTAGTTTTGCAGTCTCTTGTTTTGACGCCTTCACTATGTGCATTTTACTATCGCTTTTACATTAAAATCCATGACATTGTACCAACTGTTCACATGCAGATATCGATGTTACCAGCACCATTTTGGTTTACTTTGATGAAATTTGTAACAGCCAAATCTAAATGTCTGGACTGATGTGTCAAAATTATGTTAGTTATAACATTGGCAGTCAAAACGTTGATACGCCGTGAATATAATACAGTTTTTAGAGAATTAGCTGGTGTAAAACTGTCTACAAATGGCGAAGGGCCGACTGATTAGCTCAATTTACTGCCCAGTATACTGCGCACCTGCTTGCCTTTCCGAATAGTAAACACTGTAGTAAAGAGGAACTAGATCTAACCACTTTTGTCACATTAATGATGCGGAAAGTGATATTTGAATAAGCGGGGGAATTGACAAAACCATTTTCTGTAAACACATCAGATATGACCCAATCTGTTAGTTAATTCCCAGCATTAGGTAAACTGTCTGTTGTCCAGGCAGGTCACCAAGATGATGTCACAGACGGATCTCATCTTGCCAGCTGTAAACACCTTTGTTGGTCTAAATTAAATCTAACCACTTATGAAAGTCGTCTGTCAATCTTTCTTGACTAAGATATCCGTGAAATCATGAAGATGTCATGATTGGATCCCAACGCTATCTTCTTGAAGACAATTAATGGCAGAAATTAAATCTGACCGCTTATTAAAGTCTGGCCATCAGCCAGGAGGTTCATGAAGACATCTCATATTTGAATGCCATGGTTGTGAACTAAAACATATCATCAGTGGTATGAATGAAATGTAACCTCTTACCAAAGTCCGAGCATCAAACTTCTGCTAATGAGGAGATTCATAAAGACACCTCATAATTATTTGAATGCCAGAGCGTCATCAATAGCATGAATAAAATCTAAGCTCTTATTGAAGTCCCAGCATCAATGTTGTACTGACCAAACTATCAATAGCGCTGTGAAAATTTATCCATTGTGAATTTCCCCGCCTTCCCATCCCTACTGTCTGTGCAATAATGGAGGTACAGTCACAGTACTTTTGGTTATTTTGAACTTGTGTCCTTGTCCACGTATAAAATCTATACTAAAAGCATCCATACTTGATAAATCCTCTTTTCAACCTGTAACTTCATGTTAATTTATAGTTGATAAATCGCTCTTTCCAACCTTTGTCCTCACGTTCTTTCTCTCTGTTGTGTGTTTTTCAGACCCCATCCCCCCGGTACAGCCTGCACCCAAGGGGAAGGATCAGCCAGAGGAGGAGACGCTGGGGACGAGTCCGCCCACCCAGGACACTCAGGACGAGTTTGTCAGCGACGCCTTCGGGGACAGTAACATCAGTGAGGAGGACATCCGCAAAGAGATGGAGGAACAGCTCAGGGTGGGTGGGGGAGAGAAGGAAGGTCAGTATCTCACTCATTAACTTTGGATCATTTCTTTTCTGACTAGTTCATATTTGTTGTTGTTGTTCTTGTTTTTGTTTGGTTTTTTTTTTTTTTTTTTTTTCTTTTATTGTTTTGTTTTTTATTTTCCTTTTTTTTTTTAATTTTTAGGCTTGGTCTGTCTGTTATCCACTGATATTACTTGTATTGCATGAGTCTTTGTATATGTTTGGGGAGGGAGGGGGGGTGGAATTGTGTTATTTTGGTAATACTTCCTCGTTGGCTCTTTCTGTGTTTCCTCATAAGACACATCAAACACATTCATAATTTTTATGGGAAAAGGATTGCGTAATCATCTGTCGGGGTCAATGTTGTCGTTTTTTTAAGGATCTGATGCTGATTTCCTCGAAAAAAAAACGTTATTCAGTATGTGTCATATGAATCACAATGCGCTCTTCTTTTTTTTTTTCCCCTCTTGTTGGACTTGAATTGATTTGTGGCATTCATATTTTGGGGGCAGATTCAGGGTACATTTTAAGTGTTGGAAAAAAACTGTCCTTAGGAGTGTTTCTTCTTTTTTTTTTTTTTTTTTAAGATGAAAGCCATCGTCTTACCTTTTTGTTTCAGTGTATTCGCTGTAGTGGCCGTCAGTATAAGTTTCTGCCCTGATGTTTTCATATGACATAAGCTGTTGTGTTATGACATCCCTGATAGTGTCATATTTATGATCTGTATTGTTGTCTATATTCAGATGATGTCATTATTATGGCATGTGTTGCTTTGTGGATCCGGCCTGGTGTCAAATGATATATCATGTGACGATGTGTCTCGCCGGATGATGCCATGTGAGGGGAATTTAGATACATCTAGGAACACATACACACACTAAAAACAAACAAACAAAGAATGCCCACAAGCAATAAATAAAAGAATATAACAAGAAGAATCTTCAGATACCGCGTCTCCCGAAATTCTGCCACCAAAGACATTAAATGTATTTTCTCCGTTTTCTGAACGTTAGTTTTCCATTGAATGACAGAGGGACTGTCATTAAATAAAAACGCGATTTCCACTCTTTCGTTCAAAGACGATAATGCCGCCTTTCACTCCTGAATCACAGAAAATCGGTTACATATGATTGATTTCAGACTCTTCTAGTATCTTACAATAAGGCTGTGACAAAAGTTGACGACTGTTTGTCTCTTATCTCATCGCATGCAACATTTACTTTTTTTTTTTTTTTTTTTTTTAAATTTTTGATGATATTTTCAGATTGTTGTTTCTATTTTTCTCCTCACAGGAGGTTTTCATATCATAATTTATTTATTTATTTATTATTTATTTGTTTATTTATTTATTTTTCTGTTGGTGTCTTGTAAACTCATAATGTGCCACAAAATACAAGTAAAATAAATTTGAAAAGCCTTTGCGTGGAAGAAAAAATAAAAATATTAATATTTTTTTTGAAAAGTGTCGCATGTGATGATCTAATCAAGTGTCTGTGGTGTCACAACCTTTTGTCACAGTCTAATTAATAACCACTAACGTCTTTGCTTCCCTTCAGAATAGGTTTAAACGGCCGTGAATGTTGAAATGAAATACGTCATTGCGCGGCTTAGTGCACTTAGTACTGGAACCAGTCGGAGCATGCAGTTAGGAGTCATGGACTCGTGTGATCACCAGGTTTGTCCTGCATCACATGTGCCACCTAAAAAAGAGCAACCGTTTTTTATTTATGTTTTTATTTACTTTTTCCTGGGGGGCGGAGGGGGTTGTTGTGTTTTTTGTTTTGTTGTGTTTTTGTTTGTTTGTTTATTTTGTTGGTTTTATGTTTTGTTTTGGTTTGTTTGCAACGGTTATGGAACACAAAAGCCAAGTTATTCTATTATTTTCTTTGTAATTTGTGTCAGAGGGTGGAGGAGTGGGATGGTGGGATACTATTGTTGTCCTGGTGTATATTGTTACTGACCAACATGTTACTGATCGCTGAGGTTTTGAAACATGCTCACGCCTAGAAAACTCCCCGGAGACAAAAGCATTATTAACATTGCAACACCTAGCTAGCCAACAACGTAACAATCAGAATAGTGTATTAATTTTCATTAAATCATGAGCTGTGTTGTGATGAAATTGCATTAGTAGTCTCTGATCTCAGGGCTGGGTGCGTCATCACATAATTATAAGCTGAATGCACTGATTGGGGAATTACGTTAGGTCTCTCCCGGCTCTAATGTAACGCAAGGACGCCAGGGATTAGAACAACACTTAATTAATCCAATTTCTGTTTATAATTATGTCAATTTTTGATACTGCTAGTTTTTTTGCTGTTGTTGTTGTTACGTTTTGTTTGTTGTTGTTGCTTTTGTTTTTAAGATTTACCCTCATGGGAAGGCGGATTAAATTTATGCAGAAGTGTTGCATATGATAGCATAAAATTATATGGTACTCAAGAGAGAGGGGGAAAAAAAGACAAGCATCACACCAGTGAAATGTGAAGAAATGACAGATATTGTATACGACAGAATTATTATAGACTCTGAATAATGAACAATAAAATCTTTATAGATTATTTCACTGGAGGTTTGAAATCCAACATTGATGCCAAGTAATGTTAACATGGTATCGTTTTGTTTGAACAAAATAAAAAGTCAGTACGGGCTCAGGAGGGTTAAAACCATGCCCAGAGCAAAGACGTATTAAGTCAAGGCCAAGTTGTTTGTTTTGTTTTGTTTTAATTTGAAATAATTCAGGTCCTGATGGGGACACTTGGATGTCAAAATGGCAGGTGACGAAGGAAGACGTGCACAGGCGAACCAGTGCCGCTCTAATGTCCTTTCATAGAACACCTTTTCCATAAAAACTTCAAGTTTGGAGACAAATCGAGACTTTTGAACACACAGTGATTTGACTTTTTACAGTTGATAAACAATTATATGATAGACAATGAGGGATACAGTAGTTGTCTTACATCACTAGTGCATTGTGAACGGCTATTTTTGTATAGGTGAGGAAATATAAACTTAAATTGTGGTGAAAAAACAAATCTGTCAAAGTAGATCAGCGCTGCCTGGCATGATTGGGATTTGACCAGAATTAACGAGCAAGCTGAGACAGGCCACTTTGAAAGGGGGCTGAAAAGCTAACATAGACACGACGAGACTAGACTTGGAGTCAGTGCCAGCAAAGGTTAAACATGCACAGTTTTGAATCTAAACATTTTTCGGCCAGACGATAATATGAGATAGTCATCCTTTAAAATAACGAAATGTTGTGTAGTGTTACATGGTATCACCATCATACTACAAGTATCAAAATCCTTTTTTAGAGCTCTTGAAAAGAAACCTTAAAAAAGACATTTGTCAACGGCCTGATTTACACGAAACGAATTAAATAAAATCCAACTTTAGTCTATTTCTTATTGGAGATGGACTTTAGAAATTCTTTACATCTATGGTCCAAATTCATTGCAGAGTGCTGTCGACTCAAATGCTCCAGCCTCTCAAGTCCCTCCAATCTTCCCCATGGGGGGGGGGGGGGGGGGGGGGGGGGGGGGGGGGGGGGGGGGGGGGGGGGGGGGGGGGGGGGAGGGGGGGGGGGG
>JBCEWB010842773.1:0-16077 GCA_039654565.1 Peronia peronii
ACTACTACTACTACTACTACTACTACTACTACTACTACTACTACTACTACTACTACTACTACTACTACTACTACTCGTACTACTTCTACTGCTACTACTACTGCTACTACTGCTACTATTACTACTACTACTTCTGTCATTACATTACTACTACTATTACATGTATTAAAGGTTATTACTTATTATTACTATTATTATTACATTACAAAATCTTCCACTGCTACTATTACTACATTGCTACTACTACTACTACTACTACTACTACTACTACTACTATCGAGGTTACCACTACCATTACTATTACTACCACTACTACCACTGCTTGTAGATACTACTACTACCACTACTTCTGCTACTACTACAACTTTTACTACAACTGCTGTTGCTACTTCTGCTACAACTTATACTACAACAACTACTACTACTGCTGTTAATTCCACTCCTAATACTATTGCTACTTCTTCTACTAGTACTACAGGCATTACTATTTTCAGTACTGCTACTACTTCTACTACTACCTACAGCCACCACTACAACAGCTGTTACTATTGCTACTACTAAAAAGTAATCATTTCTACTATATACTCAACTGCTAATGCTTTAGTACCTCTACTATTATTACTACCACTATTAGTATCAAAAATGTTGATTTTTAGGGTACACCATCTATCCAAGGAACAAAGTATCAATTTCGAAAACATGAATCGTAAGATTCCGAAAAGAAACAAAAATGTGAGCTATGCTGCCTTTTCGATTCATCATAGGAGGACAGTTTCTTTTCACGCTAAGAAAGAAGTACATGTATAGCACTAACATCTTCAGCACTTTCTCATCGTTTATGCATGCACTAGTGAACAGGACGGGGGCGTGATACAAGTTTTGTCATTTGATGTCAACGATCTCGCCTTTAGGCTCGAGATCAAAGAAGATGGAAGGAAAACCCTAAAGCTGGAGAAGATTCTGCATGCTAATGAAAGAGAGGTCGGCAACAAACATTGTAAAGGATTCAATCAGATTAACGCGTTTTGTCCTTTTTTTTTTCAACTTTTTTTTTTCGGTTGAAGTTGCCAGAACATAATATATTTAGGAAATTTGTTCCATTTTCTCTGTTTTCCTTTTCCATCTTTGCTTTTAACAAGTCAGAAGAAAAATTATATTATGGAGACGAATAAATAAAATTAAAATGAAACTTACTGATACTATAAGAATGAATATGTAGAGAACTAAAAAGCAAAATTTTAAAAACATAGGCGAATAACTTGATAAATACATAGAGAAATAAATAGATAAATAAAATGAAATAAATAGATAAATGATAAATAAATAAATGAATAAGATTAGTGAGAGCAATAGAAATAGAATAAACCGCACTTGTCTTCGAAGGTAATTCCTTTAACATTCGATTGAGTACTGACATTAAACTGATTAACATACATCCAGACACACAAACACTAGTGTGCACAAACACTCTGAGAGCCAGCATGTATACAAATCAATAAATAAATGAAAAATTAATGTTCTTCATGTCACTCGTATACATTGACTTCGAAAACAAATCAGTAAAGATCAAGAACACGGCAGCTGTTTGGCAGGGTGAAGAAGAGGCAGTGGCCGCAGTGATTATATCTCTCAGTTTGTACTACGATTACGTACTAATATGTCTTTCAGCTATCTGCGGTCGGCTATCTCGGTATTCAGTCGAGCTGTCTTCCGAATGGTTAGGTTAGGCTTGATCAGCCCTATGAGTCCTTATACTCAGGTCAAACAGCCCGTAGTCGTTGAAAGCTCACTGTTCACGTTGACCAGATTTAAAATGTCATATTGTGCCAAAACCAGCAAGAGGTGGCCAAATAGTCGACTTTTTAAAAGTTTGTATTCCTATAAATCATGATGACACAAGTGAGACAGTAATTAATAAAACAAAATTGAAGAAAACATTCATTCAATTCAAATATCATGCAAAAAAAAAAAAAAAAAGTAAACATTTACAAAAGTAGCCAAATTAAGAAAAGGCCGCCAAATCTGTGAACACCGTGTGGACGAAGTTCAACAAAGGTCATTATAGCGGATGACCTGAGTTACGGTCACCGAAATTTCATCATGAGAGCATTAAATTATCCTAACTACATCATAAAATTGTTGCAGTTAAAACAATTTAATTCTGAGGCGACGATTTATGGCCAGCTTTCACTGAATCGAGTTATCTGGCCTGTTTATAGATTAGGTTTGATTAGCTCCCATCGTTCCCCAACAACTGCCTTTATTTTATGAAACGTTGAAGATATTGCCAATCTTGTTTGCCATCATACTAACGCAAAATGAGTTCTGTGCGAGTCTTCATTCACTTTATAAGGGCATTTCCGCGTTACCGTGTTTGTAGCACTGGCCTAATGGAGCGTTACTGGCCGTCTTTCCTGACCATTAACTTAGCACTGTGATAACAGTCCCGTCAAATCATTGCTTTATGATTTTAATGACCGTTGACAGGAGTCAATTTATCGCCTCGCTGGCAAGTAGAGACCACAAAACTGTGGTGTGCTGTGTGGTTGTGAACAAGAAATTGAAAGTGTTTATGTTGTCGATAGTATTATCGATAGCATCTAGTTCTTTATTTCCCCGTGGGCCATGGTATTGACCATTGGATTCTCTATGACATTCGTTCTGTTGTTGATATTATTATTTGTATCATACTGTCTCTTCTCAACCATACAGCAAGTCTAGTTTGCATCTCTTGTCCAGCGTGCACCACACTCTCTATTATACCTAACATTCCATTTGGTGAAAAGTTATTTCAGCACTCTGCGCTTTTAGTGACATCGACGGACATTGCCCATGATTTCCTACGGTTAATCATCATGCGGTTTATGTTATCCCTAAGGATATTATTTTACGGGTGTAATGGTATTTTTTTCCACCCGTTAGTGCTGAAATTGAAAAACAAAACCAAATGAAACAAACAAACAAACAAAATAAACTAATATTATCTTAGTGTGTTAGAATGATCAGTGAAAAAAAAAGTTACAGCACTGGTGAGTACAAAAGCTACACCATTATCAAATAAATTTATGTAAAACCAACTCGCGACAAAAATGAACACTTTTAATTTCCGCTTTTGTGAAAAGTCGCAAAGCCGAATGGTCTAGCATTTACAGGTATGAACGATTTTGCTTTTACAACGACGTATGATCTAGCATTTCCAGAACGAAAGATCCAACATGTACAAAAACGAACGATCTAGCATTTTCAGGATCAGTCATTCAACATTTACATCGACTAAAAGTGTAGCAATTACAATTACTCAATACATAGCACTTACAAGCGTACAAGGCCGAAAGATCTGACATTTACGTTGTTGTTGTTGTTGTTGATATGGCTTTTTCTCATGCTGCTCTTTGGAAAGCCTCCTAGAATGTAACAATGACAAGAACGAAAGATTTACAAGGTCAAGGACGGAAAGTGTTGGACTTACAATGAACGAAATATTTAACATTTTCGGGACGAACATTAAGAGAAAAAAAAAATGACCGTTTTATTTTGTTTCACATCAATTTCACGAATTGAGAACACCGATAACTAAAATTTGTTGATTATCATTATTTGTTTGTTTGTTTGTTTGTTTTTTTGCCATTGTTAAACTAAGATTGATGTTAACTTTTCTTGTTCTCCTTCCCTCCTCTCTGTCCCTCTTACGCCTTCTTTCACTTAGAATTGTCCATTTTTAGTCTGTATTTCAAAGTGAAATCATTCTCGCTACCAATATTGACTTCCTCTCTTGGAGCTTACTTAATGTTTTTACCGTTCTTTGCTGTTAAATTCAGGCAGGCTTTGGATTACCGTATTGATCGAAGATCCCAGTTTTAATTGGTAATGTAACCATTGGCTGGACAGTCAAATCCCGGGAAGGTGACAGAAAGAAGACTGGACATTCACAAAGAGAAAGAAATAAGAGACTCACACGATTAACATATTAGTCAGTAACAAATCTGCAGAGAAGAAAAAACTAAAGGATGAGGAAAGCTCCAAACAAAATACTAGAACTTCGCTCCTATACTAGATGAAAAGTAGCTCGCAGTAAAGGTTCACGAATAGAAGGAATCCAGGATTTCTAATCCGCTAATGTAAACAAGGGCCAAAAAACATACGAACTCGAATATTTCACTTCAACCCAATGAAATCAGATTAATTGGTACCTCCGATTTAACCTCATCCTCTTTCCCAGTGTCCGCATCTATCTTAACCCTAGAAGTGTCAAAGGGTAGGTATGGTCAAAAGAATAACTCATTATACTTTCATTTTGAATGACTTTTCAAATAACAATCAATGTAATGAGGAAGGATCCGCTTCATATTGCAATACACGTTTCTTGCACAAAAATATCGCAAAAGAAACACTGCCTTTCATTGATACCCACAAGATTAAGCAGATCAATCATACATATATTTGCTGTCCCCCCCCCTCTTTCCTCCCCCTCCCCATCCTTCACCTCCTCGCTCTCTCTCTCTCTCTTCTTTCCATATAATTCTCTCTCTGGGACGAACAGTATCTCAGATTTTTAGAATAAACTCTCAAGTTGTCATGTCTATGGGCATCTCTCATTCCTCATATTCGTCTAATAACATCTATCCCCATAAACAGGCATTTCCCAACACAACTCCCATTCCTTACAGATTTACCTAATAATATACCATTACTCAAGTCAAGAAGCCTGTATCAGTCTCGTTCAGACTGCTCTCATCCCCTCTCGCTTTTTCTCCTTTCTCTCAAAATCATATCAATCTCTACCATCTTTTGCCTCCAGTCATAAAAATTGTTAAAACGATCACTAGAAGCTTTTTGGAGAATCGACCATAGTACAATATACCCCCACACCCTTTCTCTGCATTACTAGTCTCGTTCCCTCTTTATATTCTTTCCATACATCTTATCAAATATAGTCTACACAATATCGAATTCACACTCTTCCTGTCTCTCTCTCTCTCTCTCTGACATAATACCCCTCTTCCCATTATTGCTATTTCTTTCAGCCAACTCGCATGCTCACTATTCTTCCCTCTTTACCCCTTTTTTCTGTCACTCTCACTTCATCCGTTGCTTTACATATCTCCTTCTTCTGGTTTTTTTTTTCGATCTTGTCTCATAACACTGTCTTATTCTCTCTCTCTCTCTCTCATTTTCTCGGTCTCCTCTTTCTCTTTCTCACTTCCTCCTGTCTGTCACTCCCATTTCCTCTGCTTTCTCACATATCAATATGCCCGCTCTTCTCTGTCTTCACATACTTTTGCACTGTCTGATTCTCGCTCTCTTTCCTTCTCTTTTCTCTCTCTCCCCCCCCCTCTCTCTCTCACTCTGACTCCCGCTGCTTTCCCAACATTAATAAACATAATTATATCTACTTCCCACGGCCTTCTTATGCACGTCGCATTATTTGGCATGCACGCACTGCCTTAATCTCCCTGTCACTCTTGCCCCTCTCTCTCTCTGTCCGATTCTTTGCACATAGTTTGATATGCGTATCTGTCCTTCCTCCTCTCCCACTTTCTCTTTCTGTCATTCTCACTCCCAGTACTTTTTTACGTATTATAATGCCTTCTTCTTGTCTGTCTTTCTATTCTTTCACATAGTTTGGCATACATGCACTTTCTGTTTTTTTCTCTCTCTCTCTCTCGCCCTCTCATTCTCCTCCCACCGATTCCTTTCTTTCAGATATACACACACCTTCACTCATATAGCATATTCTATTTCTCCTGTCCTTTCTATTCAGTTCACATTGTTTAGCCTATGCATCTGGCTTATTAATAACGTTGAGCTGTAAGAAAAACGATACCTGGAGCAGGTGATTATACCTGAATGATTATCAGATAGCCCAGGCGATTACTCAATACTGTTTGTCGTGGGATGACTATTTTATTTCAAAGACAGATAACACAACATGTCTGCCTCTGCCTGTATAATCCGTTGAATGTCTCTTGGTCGTTTGCTCATCTATCTCCCTCCTTTAATAACAATGATCGTCCTATTGCTGGGTAAATTATACACAAAGAGAGAGATATGCACAAATACACACGTTCTCTCTCCCCGTGATCTTTCTGTCTATCACGTTGTTTGTCTGTCTATCATCTGTTATTAGTTCCTTTCCCGCTCCTCCAACCTTTTCGAAACTTTCCATCTTCTTATTTGTCTCTTCATTTGTCGTTTCACACTCTCCCTATATGTCTTTCCCTTTGTAGATCTATCTGTCAGTCTCTTTAACGTCCATCTCTCTTGCCTTGTCAAGTCCCATCACCTTTCTCTACATGCCGTCTTTGTGGTAAGCTATTTGTCGGTCTCCTTTTATACTCTAGCTCTGCATCTGTTAATTTCTCTCGCTTTTCTTCTTTCTGACACCGTCGGACACAATGACATACTCACCCACTTATTGCTTTTCCTATGATTGTCTTGATGTTTGTTTGATTGTCTGTCCATTTGCCTCTCCTTCCCTACAGATACAATTTTTCCGTTTCTTCCGCTTTTGGCTTCGATCTGCAATTTTGTTTTATATCACAACTATGCCCCGCACCTTTCGATGCCCTGCCTGTCTGCCCATCTATCCATTTGTGTGTTTGTCTCCTTGCCTCTCTGCCTGTCTACTGACATATCTGTCTGTCTGTCTCTCTAGTTTTTCTGCCTGCCTACTAGGTTAACTATTTAACTGTCTGTTTATCAGTATGTTTGTCTGCCTTTCTGCCTCCCTAGCTGTCTTGTCTGGCTGTCTGTCTGCCTGTCTGTCTGTCTGTCTGTCTTTCTGTCTGCTTGTCTGTCTATTTGTCCATTTGGTCCATTTGCCTATCTGTCTTTCTGTCTGTTTGTCTGTCTGTCTGGCTGTTTTAATACTCAGGTTTTCTCCTTTCTCTTCGTCTCTCTGACTGCCTCCCGGTTACGGTTACGATTTTGTTCAGCTTTTCAACCTCCTGTCGTGGTGGTTATCTTAGCTGTACAAAAACGCACAAAAATGTAAGTTTGCGAACTCAATATTTTAAAAACACCATCTTCAATTTTACTCCTCATGCTTCTTTCTCTACCCCCCCCCCCCCATGTCCTTAGTTTTTCCCCCATAATCACGACTCCTGCTGCCGAAACCCTCTCCATCTTAATTCTCTCTTTCTCAACATCTCGCTTGTTGTCGAGCCCAAGTTTGTTCAGTGTATAAAGCCATGAAGAAGCTGCCTCAAGCAACGTCATCGGGGAAGAAACAAGCACATAAAATCCTAATCTAAAGCTTAGCAAGGGTCGTAAAGGATGGGTGCCCACAGCAAAGACATACCCACATTTTTATTGGTCCAGTTTTCGTTGACAGCGAGATATATTTCATTACAAAAAAGAAAGGAGGGCAAGTTTGAGAACGAGAACGCCTACATTTTTAATCCCCCCATAAGGCAAATTTTTCGGAAAAAAAATTCAGACGCTTGGATCTCCAAGGCTGATACTTTGACGTCATGAAAGGCTTAAAAAGGAAGAATTGGCATACATCCATCTCTTACATTATACGTGCACTGAGTGAGCACTGATTAAATCCAGTTTACCCTTAAAAAGCACAAAGCGGAATCTGGCTTGGCCTAGTTGTCCGCTTTATGCAAGCCCGTCAATTTTTCTTTGTTGTTGGATACAATCATGGGGTAGTTTTATTCTCACTGATCACAAGCAAGATCTGGAGTTCTTTTTTAGCGCAGTCTATAAATAAGACATAATATGCGATGACGTTAACCCCATAAAGATCAAGACCGTAAAATTCTGAGAGAGAAATTTAATTGTTAAGCCCGTTACACATCTGCAGGCCGCGACCGAAATTTTGGCCGACGGTGACAGAGTCACGACGGAACCACTGTCTTTTTTGCTGTCTCTCAAACAGTGCAGCCTCTGGCACTTCGAAGTTTGGCACTTACTATCTCCTTTCAAGATGTCAACGGGGATTGTTATCGAGCTAGTGCTTCCATTCACCAGACACAAGGGTTGTTGAAGAAACACTGTAAAAAATTTTTTTAAAAATCACTTGTCTTCTTATCATTTGAAAAACTGATCACAGTTGTTTTTGCTAAAATAATTACGATACGAAGAAAACAGTTTCCTTTTACAATGATTTTTAAAAAAAAAGTTTACTATTATAATGTACATTTCAAACAAAGAGTGTAAAAGCCATTATTTCTTCTCTATGTTGCTTGTTCGACACCTTTGTGCCTGGCAAAGGGAAAAATTAAGGCTGGGCAAAAAACAATCCCCATTGGTGAAGTAATTACAAGTCTTTCTGGTCGAAATAAAAAGTTTAATTTATGAGAGCTATAAAATAGTGTTTGGCACTGCATTATAATACCTTGGCTAGTTTATATCTGAAATCAGATTTGTGAAACCAGACATTTCTTATTTCAAATCTGGTCGGAGCCGAACTGTAGAAAATCAGGCTGAGATTTATTCAAAAATCTTTGGCGTGGGCTACATTACGTTATGGATTCGCTCATCAGTCGTCCGATCAGTGGCTCTGTCCCCAGTGAGCAGTCGTCTCAGTGAGCTCTCCCAACACACTTCTGCCAAACTTAGCGTCGCTAGCGCCGTCCGAACCATCTTCATGACCTGTGCATATCTAGCGGGCTTTAAAAGTGTCACAGGTATTGCAACTTCTGTTTCTTTTTCCTGAAAGACAAACAAACAACAAAATTCTCAGAAGCGGCGATGCGTTTGACTTTGTTAACTGTTTAGAGATCACAGTTAATTAGTAACACGAGAGAGAGAAAACAGCTCATGGCAGTGAAATGGTTAAACTCGAGCTATATTTTTCACATGATGAGAAGAGATGAGACAAAAGTGTGACTAGACGTGTACTTGGTCAATAGTTACGAGTACAACCGCTGTGTGTTGGGCTGTAAATACTCTTTGTGCAGTTAAATAACAACCGGATTCAGATCAACAGTGGTTAATATTTTCAACAGCTATGAAAACTATTCCTTTCAGAAGACTGGACCGAAAGATCTATAACCTATTGAAAACGACATGAAATTGGAGATACGGTATTGCTTAGTCTATTTTTTTCTTTTCTTTTTTTTTCTATTTCTCAATAAGTCTTGAAGCTCATATTGGACTGCTTTCTTTAGTTATGGACTGAACGAGAAATATCCCTGAATGTGCTTTGCTTATATGAATAATTTAGATTTAAAAAAAAAAATCCTTATATCATTATGCTATTATTTCATCTGGTCTATTAGTTTGGCACTTGCTTGGATCCTTACAATCTTCTCTGTCAGGCCCACAAGCTTGACCGTCATCCCAACTCCCAAGAAACCATGTTCAAATATGAAACTTCTAAATAGACAAAATTACATAATAGTCAAAAAGCATGACAAGGGTCGAATATTAATATCGATATGTCAATAGGGCGCAAAGAAAAACAAAACAAAACAAAACAAACAAACAAACAAAACTTTGCATTATTCACAGGCAGAGAATGCGAGTGCAGACCGATTTCTCGTTGCAAAGAAATTTCGAGAGAAATTGAGATTATGTTAAAACAGCAAAGAAATGAGGGCAAAAAAAAAATGCATACATGATTTCATAATGTCAATGGCATTTCGAAAAAATAATATTTCAGCTGATGTTATAACCAGACTTGGCATTAATGGTATGTCAGATATTTTACTCTTAAACACGTCAGTTAAAACTGCCAGATTTAAAACTGATCATAGAATGGTAATATTTATTTCTGTTCAAGAACTGTGAGTATGGTTTCACTTTTGTTTATGTTTAAATGCAGAGTGTGATCAGACACTCTTTGAGCAGCTCGGTGTTCTAGCAAGTCAAAGGGTAACCTAACTGCCCAGAACAACACGCACTCAGTAGCAAGATGAAGGGGCCAATGTGCACATGGTTACATCTACGCAAAAGGAGGGTAGGGATGGGGGAGGGGGGATGAATTACTTTGAAATAGCTTACAATTGTTTTGTTGCTCATGACCCTCCCTGCTAAAAGATATTAAATGAGAGAAAGTGCGGGAAAGAAACAGAGAGAGAGAGAGAAAAAAAAGAAAGAAAGAGGGAAAGAGCAAATGAGAGAGAGAGAGTGAATGAGAGTAAACGAGAGAGTAAACCAAAAATACAGTAATATGGAAGGAGAGAGAGAAAGAGAGAGAGAGAGAAAGAGAGAGAGAGAGGGAGAGGGAGAAATTCCTTTTTTTTTTTTTTTTGGTTTGTACATTCTTAGCATGTTTGGTGTTGTTCTAACTTATGTATACTCCGTTTGTTTATTGTTTATTGTTTCGTGATGGCGTCCTGACTTGCGCATTCAGACAAATGTTGGAAAGAGGACAAATTTATTTCAGAATTTTTTACAATGTAAAAAGCAGATATTATAAATTGGTGAAAAATTTTATCATTACAAAGAAAAACTTATCTAATAAGACTTCGAAATGACAACTGTGATATGGAAAACAATAGTCTCATTACAAACCAAATCAAACAAAAGCATATCTTACTTTCAATCTTCCCTTCCTCCCTCCCTCTCCCCCCCCTCCCCCGAACACAGAAAAACACACATGGCAGTGAGGTATGAAATAGTCTTGTTTAAATCACTCGAAAATTGTGAAAAAAACCCCCAAAAAACAAGAAATGTTCCCCTGACAGAGAACAAAAGAAAGACAATAGGTTGTCGGTGAGAAACACAGAATTTTGCAATATGTCTATATCTGTGAGGGTAATGATACATCAGTGATATCACAAACAAGTGAACAGGGTCGTGTTTGGCAGAGATCAAAATAAATAATAATAACGGCCAGGATGTAACCTTAAGTTGGGAATAAGGGTTACAACTCTTGTAGCCTTCTCAAGTATACCTATTATTGAGGTTGTTTCCCTTACTGTTACTGCCCCACTTTACATAGAGCGGCAATATTTTGGCATTGTCCTAACGTCAGTCAAGAAAAACAAACCTGAGAGAAAAAACAAAAATTCAGTTTACAGTTTGCATATTTTTAATATTATCTCTCCATTCATACATCGAAAGACACATAATTTCATTTTCCTTGAAAACATTTATATTTAGCAACGATCAAAATAAATTGTGAAGGACACACACACACACACATACACACCACACACACACTCAGAGAGAGAGAGAGAGAGAGAGAGAGAGAGAGAGAGAGAAAAATTTGTTTGCAAAATAAAACTACTTGAAAATAATTGCATATCAGAATATAAATATCGAGGGCCAGGGTAGGTAGAGGGCAGTTTTAAATTTGTTGCAAGAGCTGGAATAAGAAGGAGCTTTGTGAAAGGGGGAGGGGGGGGGGGTAATAGGAGGAGGAGGAGGAGGAGGGGAGAGATTGGCAGGTGATATTGGTAGGAACTGTTGACAGGGGAGACTATCTGTGGGCACAAATGAAGAAGTCATTGTGCGGGTTGTGTCTCTTTGTAGCCGTGTTGATAATTAAGTATGCATTGTATGGACGGATGGATGGCTGGATTGGTGGATGGATGGATGGACGGATAGATGGATGTGTATATATGTGTGTGTGTAAGTATGTGTATATGTATGTATGTATTTGGTGATAAGAGATCTGTCACTTATGACACGTATAATAAAATATATGACAGCAGTTATAAATTATTGGGTCATATCTAGATTTTATCATGAGATCTGATACCTCTCTTTTTAAATGAATTGCCCACATATTGCATTCAGATGTAAATTTGCTATTTTTAAAATTCCCTCCCGTCGCCTCCCTCCCTTCACCCCTCCCTTCACCCCCCCCCTTCCCCCCCCCCCCCCCCCAATTGAACTGAAATGCATTTAATATGCGACTTGGCAGATCGGCGATCCTGATTGATCTATTGTTACAGACTTAAAAAATAATTTCAGTGTTGTGTGGAAATCATTCAGTAGGTGTCGAACTTAATGACTTTTTTGTGGCAATGAAATGCTGAACTGATCTGTATTCACAACACTGGGGGTACTCAAATATTGAAAACCCTCTGCTGCTGAATTAGCGAAACATTTAATTAAAATTTTCTTTCATGTACAGCGATGCCGTTACTATATGTTATATTGCTTCTTTCTTCTCTAAAGAAGAACGATACGAGTCAGTGAATTTGGCGAGTTGCATCAATTTAGTTAGCTTTTAACTTGTCAATTCTCTTGATTGTTTTTTGTTTCTTATAATATAATCTGTTAGTTACTGGCTGGCAGCCCATGCATTACATTTTAACCTATTTATGTAGAATAGAATGGTGGGGAAGTAAAATTAAAGGGAAATGAAATGGTTGATGTGTTAGTGAAAGCAATGAAATAATTTAAAAACGCTTCCTTAATTTGTTTATTTAACCCTAACTGCTTATGTGGTAACGCTTAGTGGCTATGTTGAAGAGCCCAAAACGCACTGAGAAAGAAGGAAGGACAGAAAAGAAAAAAAGAGTGAGAAGAATGAGGTAAATAGAAGGACAGATGCAGAGAAAGAGAGAAGAAGACAGAGAAAAGATGAAAAAAGAGGGAAAGAAGGATAGGAGTAAACGAGTAAAACAAAAGAGAAAGAGAGAGAGAAAGAGAGTGTGAAGGATAACAGAGAGAGGCATTAAAATAATATGAAAAGACAGGAAAGAATGCCCAAAAAATATTGAAAAAGAAAAAAAAAAAAGAAAAAAGAAATTAGAAAAGTCCGAGGGAAATGAGATAAAAAGGAGAGACAGATCTGAAAAGTCAGGGAAGCGGAGATTGAGACGGGAGTGGTGGACATCTGGGGCTTCAGTGGACGGGGAGAGTGAGTGCAAAGACAGAATGATCCGTATGGTAGAATACAAGCTCTCCAAATTTGCTAGACTGCGTGATAGTAGTGATGAAATGGTTCTTTGACCCCAGCGCTATATGTGGTCTCCGTTTAATATGACACTCTCTCTCTTTTCAAGAGATATTTTTAGCATCCAGCATTTGAATATTTTTTTTCTTTATTTGTTTTTTGTTTTTTTCTTTGTTTTAAAAGGTAAAAAAAATTAACATGATGTATTCTCCTGTTGGATATCACAAGGAGAGAATGTAGTCATGTATAATAAAACGTTGGGCTGTATAATTTTGAAATCGTTTGAAGGTGTGGGGCGAATATTATTACTTCATGCCAAGGCTATAACAATCCCAGTATTCATCACTTACGTGCTTTACGTGATTTCTGGAAATAGTTTTGGTAGATGGATACAAAATCTAAATACGCTATGAGAGATTTTCATGGAATTATGAGCTCTAAAATGAATAAAAGCGAAGTGGAAAGAAGAAGCATATTAAAGCCTGCTCTCCAATGCATTTTATAAGTGAAATCCGGACAGGAAAAAATGGATGGAAGGAAAAGGGAGGACGAAGCGGCCCGGACAATGGCGATTGTTTTTGACCAGCCTTGTTATTTCCCTTTGCCAGGCTCAAGGGTGTTGAACAAGCAGCATAGAGAGGGAATAAATAACTTTTACACCCTTTGTTTGAAATGTATATAAATAATGACAATCATTGTATAAGGAAACTGTTTTCTTCATATCGCTATAATTTTAGCAAAAACATTTTTGTGATCAAGTTTTTCAAATGACAAGAAGAAAAGTGAGTTTGTCTTTTACACTGTTTCTTCAACAACCCTTGCAATAGCGCTGATCAAAAACAATCCCCATTTCTGGAGTGTATTTGAAGATCAAGGGGAAAAGGACAACAGATGTCCAGTTTTTAATATTTTCAAAGGTATGGTCCATGAGAAAAACTCATCTCACGTAAAGATAATAGAGAGAATAGCCACTGTTGTTTAAAGCAATGGTTTAAATCAATAACTTCAACAAACAAAAAGCAGAGAAGTCTGTAACAATAAATTGACATTTTTTTCCCGTTTGTTAAAAATATACATGTGGTTCTTCCCCCTGGTCTTCATTTTGATCTTTATATTTAAGCTCAGCGTGTCCGCTTGTGTTGTTATAAACTTAAGTATGTAAATTTCTGTAAAAAGTATTTCGAAGAAATATGTAATTAATCTGTCACTCACTAAGGTTATATTTCGTTTTTTAACATGTTATTTGTGACCTGAAGCTTTCCTAAACCTTGAGGAGATTTTTTTTTACACATATTATTATTTCTGAAGTAAAAATCAATGGATTCGTTCTTAATGACAATAATGATAATAATAACAAGCTCTAAGTGCTTTACAATCTAATATTTCTTCGACAGACCTAAAAGATGCGCTTATAAACATACTCGGCTTCCTGGGAAGCAGACAAGGCGGCTGCCTGGTAGGCGCTCAATAAATTCTTATCAATCTAACAATAACATTCTCTGTCTATAGTCAAGTCGAGTCGAGTCTGAAAATATTGTCTTTCCCAAAGAGAAAATGTCTGAACCAATCAGGGTTCGAACCCGGAACTTTTGACTCCGAGTCAACAACCAAACCACTAGACTACCGACACCAGTGAATCCTGCAGTGATCATTATGGTAGCGGTGAATACTCGGTGTGTTTACCATTGTGAGTTGTCAATTGACAGGAGGCTTTCGACTTGTTTGTTTCTATTATGGACCGTTGCCCTCTGAACAACAAAACTAAAACACCATGGATCAAAATTGTACAGATTACTATTGAAACAAACATAATGTGAGATAGTTTTGACAAGTTCTATTATTTTCCCTTGCCAGACACAGTGGGTATTGAATAAGCACTGTAAAGAAAAAAAAATCGCTTTTTATCGTTCGAAAGATTTTTCACATATTATATAAATTTGATAAAATTATTACAAGAAGAAGACCATATTTTCCTTATTCCATGAATGTTTCATGATGATAGTTTCAAATAAAGCGCATAGATTTCACTCTGAATTTTTTTTTTTAAAGCAACCACAAGCAGAATGTTAATAGTTTGTTTATATGTAAAATAACATAAATATTTTTCCTAACATGCCTATTATATTACAATATAAAAATGATAATATGTAAAACAGGTGTATAACATTCTCCATGGGTCGATCGATATGTTGGGGGAAAAGTGTATATTCCAGCTACCGAGCAAAATCATTTTATCAGGCGATACCAAATTCCTGACATTTTGAAATTCAAGGAGGTATTGTGCAAATTTCTATAAAATGCAGGATTAAGCTAGTTTAAGATATTGGTAGAATATGGTTCTTGTATTATGTAGCAGCCTAAACAGTAAGACAAACATTGTGTTTGGAAAGTTAGAAAACGCTGTAAATTTTTATAATAAACATTATTTTGATGGATGAAAGACAGTTTGCTGTTCTTGAAAAAGGTCATTTTTTCTTCAGTTGGTTATGGCTTTTAATTGTCACTTTTTTTAGAAATTCTATCTGACTATTTAATCACAATTTTCTGAATGCTAATAACGCAGACTTGTGCAAACATCAGTTACTTTGACCTTTCTTTTACATCATAATTAGTAAAGGCATGCCATAGAAAACAATCGGAGTAATTAGCTTTAATTGCTCTACAATTATGTTTCTGTCCAATGACTGAATTTATTGAAGGAGGGACTTCTAAAGTGCACGTAATATTTATATCCATCCCCCATCTTTTTTTTTTTTAGTGAATTGGCTTGGAACTTTTATCGCTACTTATTTCTCGTAAAAAATTACACTTTCATTATGTGAGATTGATACATCTCGGTCAAGCCAATCTATAACAGGGAATTTAAGTTAAAAAAAATACATATGAAATGAAAGCCCAGGGGAACGATAGGAGTGGTATCTTGGGGATACGACGGTAAGATAAAGTTGTTCTGTTACCCTTTACATCACTGTGAGCGACTCTATTATGTAAGCGTCACAACAAGAATGTCCTCACCCCAGAATAGCAAATACAATTAGGCTCGAACCACTGAGCCGAAGTGTAAGATTAATTAAGGAAAATGATGAAGAGGACATTTTGTTCAGGGAGGGGCATTTCCTTGATTGGCATCAAGGCTACATTTTGTTGATTTATCACCCATGACATCATAATGTATGGAGAGAGAGAGAGAGACAGGCAAGATAGATAGATAGATAGATAGATAGATAGATAGATAGATAGATAGATAGATAGATAGATAGATAGATAGATAG
>JBCEWB010842884.1:0-33432 GCA_039654565.1 Peronia peronii
GATGGATGGATGGATGGATGGATGGATGGATGGATGGATGGATGGATGGATGGATGGATGGATGGATGGATGAATGGTCAGACAGACTGACGGACTGACTGTCGGACAGACAGATAGATAGACAGTGAGATAGGCCTAGTCCCCACTTCGCACTTGGCGAAGGCAGGAGCTGCACAGCTTATTTTGAAAATAAACATACAAGAAAAAACAAAGTTATCTTTACAATGCCAGTAACGTGGCAACAACAACAACAAAGAACAAAAGAGACCAATGTTCGTGTGAGGTTATCTGTCAATCAATCAGTGTCAAGGACATTTTGCGGTCGCTAGCTGATTTTCCCGTTTGTTGTCTCCCCTGTGACTAGCGCATATTTTAAGATTAACCTTAAGAGTCTTGGGTACGTTCTTTGTAAGGCTTTCGACCTCCTGGGGGGGGGGGGGGGGGGTCCTTTCGTTGAGAGTGTCACAGGGTCGAGCTCTTTGTTTTTCTTAAGTTTTTCAACCCTTAAAGAAGTAAGATTATTTCAGCTTTTTGAGTGGCTGCCTGTTTTTTGCTGAGAATTTTTGTGGCGTAGAAATTTGGAATTGGAAATTTTGCCCCGACAGCGGCACTGCGCCTACTCTTCATCGATTTTGAACTGCCAAGGATTCTTTAACGTGCGTAACGTACACACGAGACCCCTGAAATATATTCGTCTTTATCCGAGAAGGCTAGACATCGGGCTTCCCTATCCAGAGGAAGCCAAGGAACCGTTGAGTCACTCGTCGTGTCTTTCCATTCCCCAATGGGAGGACCCGCAACTCGAACACACAACCTCACCGACGGGTGAGTTTCTTTCACCAGGGTGCAGACACCAAACCACACAGCCTCAGCGACATCGTATTTAGCACTGGAATGTCAGTTTCTAGACAGCAATGGCGAATTAACATGACATTCATAAATTATCCCTTAATCTTGAAAGTCTTCTTCTTCTTCTTTTCTGCCGCTTATACCACTAAGGGCGTCGCAGGAAGAATGAGACGTCTGTCTGCTGCACATCGGAATGCCTGGACTGGGGGAATGTTGCAAAAAGATAGTCTCTTTGACTCCGTCAATCCAGGTCTTCTGGGGGCGTCCTCTAGCTTTGCAGCCACTGAACTTTGTGTTATATGCACGTTGAGCTGGGTGGTGTGTTGGGAGACGTGAGAAGTGCTCAAACCATTTGATCCTTTGATGTTGAATATGTTGGTGGATGTTCTTTGTTTGTTTGTCTATTTTTTAAGCCTTTCAGTCCTAAGAAACTAGGATTATCTCGGCTTTTAGAAGTTGCCAATTTTTGCTGAGAAATTCTGCGGGTAGAAATTTGGAATTTGGAAATTTTGGCGGGACAGCGGCATGCAGCCTACTCTTTCATCGATTTTGAACTGCCAAGGGCTCTTTAATGTGCGTAACATACACATGGGACCTCAGAAATATATTCGTCCTTATCCGAGAAGGCTAGATGTCGGGCTTCCCTATCCACTGGAGCCAGGGGACCGTTAAGTCACTGAAAAAATGCGGGTTTCGATCTTCGTGTCCTTCCATCCCCCGATGCAGGACCCGCGAGTCGATCCCGCCCGTTTTCTCCATGAACAGACGTCAAACCACAGAGCCACTGCGTCCCCTGATGTTCTTTGTTCCTGTCATTTCTCTGATTTTGGTGTTGTGAATCCTGTCTCTTCTGGTCTTCTTGACAGCTTTCCTTAAGCATCTTGAAAGTATCACCAGATATTTGCTCGGGTCACGGCAAGAAATGTGAAACCTATGTGATTTTAAAAACAAACATTATTTCAGTTCCTTGCTAAAATGCCATATGTGAGGGTGGCTATTTCACAACTACAAACAAATATGAACTATTTTGACCGTCAACGAAATGACTTCCCTTTGCCAAGCACAAGCCGTATAACACAAGCATTGATCGAGAGAACCTCCACTAGGAGATTGAAAATCGTATTACAGAACGTAACATGCCTTGTAAAGAAGAAAAACGTTTTTTCTCTTGTTAATCGAAATATGAATAAGAGATGATGCTGAATTTAAAAAACAACAACAACAACAACAAAAAACTGATAATGATTTTTGTTTCTTTCACGTGATATTTTTTTTCCAGAACTTTTTGCCTCATTTGTTCAAATAACAGAAGATAAAGTGATTGTTCTCCACTAATGAATGTGCGTCAACATCTCTTGTACTTGGCAAAGGGAAGTAACTTAGCGACTAAAAAAATTGGCTCATTGAATTTTCACATAACTAATTTACGTCCCGGTTCGAAATTCGAATCCTATCGAGGTATGGGAAAGATCAGAAGACTAGAACCTGCATTTTGTTCAGTCCCCTGGCTTCTTAGGTTAGGACGCCCGATGTCTAGCCTTCTGGGATGAGAGTGAATATATTTCGCAGGTCCTGTGTATACGCTGCCCATGTAGAACCTCTGACAGTTTAAAAAAATGGGATGAAAAGTAGGCGGAGACGCCGCGGTCATGACAAAATTTCCAAATTCCAATTTTTCAACCAACAAAAATTCTTCTTACCATACTAAATTGTTCTTGCAGTTAAAGCCGAGAAAATCCTCGTTTCTTAGGATTGAAAAGCTACATAATAATAATACCAATAATAATAATAATAATAATAATATGCTACCATTCTAGAAAAATTGACTATCCTGTGGTTTCTGCTGATATTGTTAACATATAGGGTTAAACATCAACATTGATGTCATCACAGAAACCTTGATCCTCCCGAACTTTCTGCTGGGTTTGACAAGGTTATGAGTGACACTTGAGAAAACCAACTGATGAATTAAAATCCTGGTTCAATTGTCTTCCTCCGAATTCTCCACTTTCCCCTTACTCAGCACCAACGACTCGGATCATAGCTAAACTAGACCAGACCCCTCTCCCCTCTGTCTTAAGGATCCAAACAAAATGTCTCCATGACATATTCCTCACAATCTCATTGCACTTTTATTGAGAGTATGATATGAAATGAATAGTTCATAAAAAAAATATATGACTAAGCACAAACCTGGAAATCCCCAGTGGAGTGTTTGTATCCCCCCCTCCCCCCCAGAAATAGAACACTCATTGATGTTTGTTACTGCTCCATTATGAGATCTGAGAATAATTGTCACCGATCCCGTGCAGTTTTTATGTTTTTCTATGTCAATGGTAGTGAGCAGTTTGGAGTGTTTGCACCCCTTAATAAAATTATAGAGATAACCTCCACCAGGAGGTTGAAAGACATAGAGAACATAAACTTACTAAAATTAGACGGGGATTCCCAGCTGTTTGCTTGGTCGGAACAAATCTATTCATAGTTGGAGTGGATTCGTTTCTCTTTCCTTTCGCATTCACTATCAAGCTTGCGTATGTAAAACAATGTGTCGTGAAAACGCACAATGACCTTTGCAAAATACATGTATGTCAGGCAGCGCTGAACCCAACACACGGTGGATGCAAAACAAAGATAATTTTATTGCAGTTTCTCAGCGAATTGGTTGAGTTTTCTTAAGCTTTTTCAGCCCCACAAGAGGACTATCCCAGCTATTTTTTGTAACATTCTGCCAGGCTGTGGCAGTGGTTGCCAACATTTTCAAGAGTTCTATAAAAGCATATCAAACATTCCCCATCCCCTTCCTACACTCAAAGGATCAACCTAAAATATGGCCAAATGATGAGGATTATTCCGTAAATAAAAAGCAAAGAGAAGGGTAAGGGGACACACTCAGTACACTTGAATAACCACTCCCAAACGGCTGAAAGATGTTTTTTATCTACTGTAACCGTAACCTGAGTGGGTTTTGCACACTTTTTGGGTTTCCACTGAGAAAGTATTGAGAATGAGAGGGAAGTGGTTGGCAGAATGCATTTCACCGATGTGTCACGTCTTAACAAAATAAATGATCATGGCACGATGACGTTATAGTGGCTGTTTATTGGTAAACAAGAAGGAGCGAGACAGCCATAGTGAAATCAATTTCTCTGTGAACAATTAAAAGTAAACCGGTTATGCCATTTTTGTACAGCTTCTTGCTAAACAAACACCAAAAACAAACAAACAAACACACAAGCAAACATAGCGGAATAATTTGCCACGCATTTCGGTTGATAAGAACAGAAATTTTCCCGCATGATTTTCCATTCAATTTCACCGACTACATAATGATACCTGCACGTATACCAAAGTATGTACACTATGTAAGCTTATCTGTACCATAAACATACTAGTATGATATTAATGTGTCTATGATCTGTACCAGGTTTGTAAGTGTTTTGTCGTGGTTGTTATTGTTGTAATTGTTGCTGCTGCTGCCGCTGGAGTAAATGAAGCAGAACTCAGTGAATTTCACTCAATGACTGAACCTGGTAAATTCTTTTACTATGGCACCCTCAAATTCTTCTCTGAATTCTGAACAGAACCGCATCTTTTTGCTCCAAAACTTCATAGGGAAATTCTCGTTTCATGCTACAGTACTGATTTTTGTCTATCCTTCCATCCGCTTAGAGAAGGCTACTTTTCTTGTAGAATATCTTAGCTCACTGTACACTGCAACCTGGCGTTCGTGCTCTACAGAAACTTGTCATACAAAAACAAATCTTTGAGCACTTTTTTTTTACAAAATAATCTTGATATCTTCTCACCATTTTGAACAAAAAAAAAATCATATAAATTCAGAATTGATCTTTATGACCCAAATAAAACTTAAAAACGCATGGCAAATAATAAATAAACCAGTTTTATTGATGTGCACAAAGAGTGTTTGTAGGTAATTGTGAAGTTTAGGTACAAGAAGTTCGTCCTTCATGGAACAGAAAAGAACTTAAGAAGGCAAGGCAGGCCAAGAAAAAACGAGGGGCTCGCAATATCAGAGAGTAGACAGGTCTTAGCTTGGCACAGTCCAAGAAGGCAACAGGGCAGGAGACCATGACTAATGGCTGAGTCTGATTGTGGACATCATCAGTGAATGTCTCAGCGGTCACACGGTCACGGAATAGGAAGGCAGGAATAAAAGATGTGCATTTAGCTGAAAATTGGAATGTTACACCATCCACAGGGTTTCTCCACAGCAATGCACACATGATTCCTTTCACGATTCTCCACCCTCCACCCACTAAGCAGTACCCTGGACAGCCAGCTTAAGAATATATTTAGCAAAGTTCAGTCAATGAACGAAACATGGAACAATATGATGATATCATTGGCAGCATGATGACATCAACTGTGTTCAAGATACCAAATGAAGTTTCTAGATGCCAAATTTTACAGAAGAGCAATAAAATCGATTTACCAAAAAATTATAGTATAAATTTTTACTTAAATCCTTCTAAAATGATAGATAATGTTTTTTTTTTTCCTACAGTTGCCTGAAGAGGGACTTCTAAAAATGTTTAGTTTTATTAATTTTGCTTTTTGAGAAAAGTTGATGGCCGATTTCATCAAGATGTCAACGATATGCCTTGTTGGCCTTCTTCTGGGAAGATTTCATTTTCATATTTGTATAGATCCCTGAAGCTGAGATCTCTCAATGTTTTTATCTTTCTGTACACATCACATGAAATACTTTTTTATTTTAATAAAAAAAAACATTGAGAGAACTGCAGGGTCAGTTCATTAGGTGAGTGTCCGCACTGCTACGAATGCGCATCATGGTAAATTGCACAAATTTGAAAAAAAGCATCACCCACTCCATTCTGGACATCAAGCAGTCAAAATCAGACTACCTTTGTTCAAACTGGTGCACTCTGACATGAGTATTCGGAGTAACACAAACAATCCCTTGTTGCACTGACTCTCCAGTTCTCCAGATCCAAAGACAAAAGTGGTGACCAACAAGAGAAAGAAATACCTTAACACCTGGTCTGGAAATGATGCAAAATGTACAAATTTTTATT
The DNA here is from genome assembly GCA_039654565.1 of Peronia peronii. Lineage (NCBI taxonomy): Eukaryota > Metazoa > Mollusca > Gastropoda > Systellommatophora > Onchidiidae > Peronia > Peronia peronii. The sequence goes on from JBCEWB010842884.1 coordinate 5,910, forward strand.
CAACAAATTGACAAAGAAAACCGTATTAAAACAAAAAAAAAAAAGTTTGTTGGAATAACCTTCTGTCAAATCGACACAATTATTCCAGAACAGCTAAAATTCTTTTTTTTTTCTTTTTTTGAATTTTGAGTTATGATGTTAGCCATAAGCATCACTATAGTAACCTAATTTAATGATAAATATTGTGCTTCATTAATTTAACACTTCAATGTCATCTCCTATTCAAACATTATATTAAATTATACATTTAGTGAGCTCAGGTCTCTATTGCTCTATCTCCATTTTTCACATTTTGAGAAAAATTAATATTTTATGTTTAGCAACTGTTTTTGCAGATTGGACAAAATGATCAAAATCTACCTGTTTGGGCAAGTGATCTGTGAAATAATTACATTATATGGTAGATTTACTATCCCTCTTTCATAATGACATATAAATCTCCAACCAGCCCAAAAGTGGAGACAGAGCAACAAAGAACTGAGCTCGCGATTGCGCAAACAGTTCATGACCATTTTTTCAGCACAGATTAAACAGACTTGGCTTGTGGTGGAATAACTGTGATGAAATGGAAGGCTGTGGAATGGTCACGATGTTCGGTTTCACTGTCAGTATGCAATGACTTAACTCTGTAAAATGACAGCAATGATGAATGAATAATTTTTAAAAATCATCATAAAAAGAAGTGCAGTGCATCTGTTGGGATCACAGTGTGACAGTTACCTTCTTCACTGTCCTCTTTACACTGAAGAAGATAAGTGTCACATTGTGGGGTCCCAACAGGTGAACACAAACAAGTTGTCAATTTTGTCACAGTGTCCTTGTAACAGATGAAGACAAACAACACTGTCAAATGTACAATAGTGGTCGACGTCACATCATTTTGTTTTATATTGCAGAAAATATTTTTCAAAACAGTTCTGTCTACTGAAAAACTGTAACATGATTTACTCATTTTCCATTCCAGTCTTCCATATACCAAGCTGACAGAAAAATTCAATATGAAGTAAAATATTTCGAGATTAGAGGAACCTACCCTGTAAATCTTTTCAAGATTTGAAAAAAAATGCCATTTTTTGGCATGTCTACTAAGCGTATCATATTTCCTACCTCATCAGTAGACATGTGTTCTGTTTTGCACCTCTGTCACTAAAGAGTGCCACTTCAAACAAGGATAAGATAAAGCGATTATTGAATCTAAAATTGTTCCATACAATTTTATGTTCACTGAAATTGCAGTGGTCAATAAAATGTTTTAATTTTCTTTATCTCTAGACAAAAGCAATAATTGGTCCAGGACTCTCCTCAAACACATGTAGAATGTTGTGATACCAGCTATTCTAGCAGTGATGACGATATCTTGCTCATTTGCGAATCGCAAAAGCGACAAACAAAACATCTTAAACCGTCAGTCAGTTCAAGGTCATCCAGGACAAACATCGCTCAAGATATTTGTTCTTCATAGCAGACTGCATTCTCTACACATATGCTGTTGCTTTCTTGAGCTCACTGTCAGAGCGGCATACGTGGGTAGTACACGTACTTACTATCAGCTGAAGATATTTCCATGTCAGGTTTACTGAAAGAAGAAAATCAAAAGATTTGCATTGTCAAAATCTGTCCACATTAACCCCAAGTAGTCACTTGACTAACATGACAACACATTATTTATACACAACTGAGTACTGAATGGCTCAATCACTTTTATACAATTAGATGAGAATTACAAAAAGAGATTTCATTCCATATATTCATGAAACAAACCTTAGCCATCAAAGTGTTATGAGCATTTCAAATTTGTGTGCAAATAACATATTGTGACTATGTGACCTGTCCCATGATATATGACATCAAATGTTACTATTGCTAGAAGCATCACTAACAATAATTCTCACATTCTTCTTTTGTTTGTTAAACAGCATTTCCAGTGGAAAGGACGAGTCAATGACTTTTTATGTCAGTGCCCAAACCAGCAAAGTCTACGTTTTTCTGACAGACATGATAAATCATTTGTTCCCTCTTTTCTTCTTTATGCCGCAGATCTCTCTCTCTCTCATGCTCTCTCTCTCCATGAGACAGAAACAATATTGGAAAAGAAAAAGTGCTCTATCCTAAATCAATTGTGGCAATACATCAAATTTCAATGTTGCCAGAAATGTCACTCTACCCTTGTTATTGCTTTGCTTTGTGAAGTCCCTTTTTTCTACAATTTATGCAGGACAGCAGGAGCTGTCATTCATTCATCCTGTTGTCAATCCCAGTTTCAAAATCTGCACTGAATAAACCCTTTCACTCACAGGGAACAGGATAGTATTGACGAGTTGTTAAAGCATCCTTGATGTCTTAGAATAACTGATAAAGTAATCATTTTGCACTGAAGAACAACAACTGCATTCTGTGTTTCACCCACATCATATATATTATATATGTACATATATTAAACAGTGGATATATTTTATAAAACCCTAAATAATAATTTCTTTTCAAAATGATCTTTTAATCTGTATATTAGTTTGTTTATCCTGTCCTGCCAATTACTAAAAATAGAAAATCGGATCAGCAAAAGGAAAAAAAAAAAAAAGGATGTTATGAAATTACGGGATCTTCACGGCAAACACAATCAACTGTAGTTTGCCAGATCAACCAAATCTTATAAGACCTAAAAGAAAACTTAATCACGTATAGATCATATCCTGAATTGGTTCATCAGTTGCAAAGCAAAATATTTCTAGCTACCTGGAGTGTTTGGGTAATTAGAATGAATTCATTTTTTTGTCTTTTTTTTTATCCCCAGCCAATTTTTTAGGTACTAGATCTAGTTAATATTTAGTCTGATTGTTATGTGGGCCAAAACGTATTTATACATACATATGCACACATCCAAAGATACACACACACACATCAACAACAACAATAATAAATAATGTGGATCAAGGTGTCAATTTCTTGTGTCCTTGATACTGTTAGTATTGCCGAAATCAAAATATTTAAAACCCGCTACTGAATCAAACATGATAGCAAAAGCCAGAGCTGCCATTATTCTGACTATCCAAATCAGTAACTGAAAACAAAAAAAGATCTGGAAGAGGAAAGGACAAAGGAAAAAGGGCTCATTACACACAAGAATTTATTGCACAAAATTGCACCTTTGACAAAGGGGGATGATTATTTTCTCAGACAAAAATACAGGAAAAGCCCCGCAAAAGATGGGCATTCGCAGTACTGTTCATATCAACGTAACAGTTGTAAACCATGTAAGTCTGAAATTATGTCAAGTTATATTTTTGTCTTAAAATATCTCTTCGAAACCCTCTTGCGTCATGGCTTTAATTAGATATAACAGTTTCCTGCCAGTAAACCTACACCATATAAAGGCATGATGCAAGAGAGTTTCTGAGAAATAGTTTATGACAGAAATAAAACTTGACTTAATTTCCAACTTGCATGCTTTGCCGACGATATGCTGTCACATTAAGCACTAGGAAAAGCTCTTTGCCTCACAGCTGTTCTCCCCTCTCCTCCCAGGATCCCAAGTTTTCATCATAATTGGAAACTCAGCAGTTTTTCCACCCACTGACATGCAGATTGACTGATGAGTGTTTATGTACAGTTTCAAATTCATTTGCTATTTGACTATGCCTAAAAAAAGTTCATACATCACTCAGATAAAAAATTTGCTGACTGAATCTGTGGAAATGAAACGCTTACATTCTGAGCAACGATCAATAAAGATGAAACAAATCGGTGCACCGTGTTCCTCCCACAGTGTAGCTCAAAACACACCGGAGATATCAGTGGTTATACAAATGGGAAATAACAAACTCAGATCTTACCTTCTTTAAAGACGCGATGCTTTGTAGCACGGTATCTATACTCTCAACCACACCCCTCAATGTTCCCTCTATACGGTCGACTCTCCGAGTCAGTGCCTATCACAGATGACAGGAAGCAGAGGCTGTGTAACATAAGCTGTTATTCTCAGCACAAAGCCATATGTATAACATATGAACTTCAGTGGGGGTAATCATACCCTTCACAAATCTCTACAAAGGAAGTGAATTTTAATATGCCTCATATAAATGTCATTGACTACACCTATGTCAGATCATTGTCAAAAAGTCTACAACATACAATTCAACAACAGTTATTGTTTATTCCACCCACAGATCAGATTGCTCTTATAGGGTTTTTTTTGTGTTGAAAGTCATGAAACAATTTAATAAATATTTTAACCCTCAGAAGATGGTTTTGCCCTCTTCTGACACAATGTCACATATGCATATCTAGATCAAATTAGGTTTTTGTCAGATTCCAATTCCCGTTTTTGGACGGCATTTTTGGTTCTTGGTCTCATGGCTGTACCTTGATTTTATATTTAAATCTATAATAGTAATAGTTAGTTACTGAGTAACAGACTGAAACGTTTTTTTGCCGGTCCTGTCAAATTAGATTTTCTGCATATGCAACATTTTGTCAGAAGAAGGCCGATTTATAAACAGCCAGAGTGTCCAGCCTTGACAGTGATGAAACTTCTAGTATGGATTACTCAAAGAATTTGTTTCCTGTGATAACTTGTCATGTAAATTCACCACTACTGCCATACATAAAGACATGAACAGGGATGGGCAAGGCATGGAGGTACATTGTGGGTTTCACATACTTCAAATTAATTAGTGCTCCAATCAGCCAGTTTGATCGTCAGCCAAGTTACTTCCCTTTGCCAAGTACAAGACGGATAAGACGAGCATTGTAAAGAAGGCAGAAATTGCTTTTTTCTCTTGTCATTTGAAACATAAGTAACAGAAAAATTCTGAAAAATTCACCATATGATGAAAATGTTTTTGTTTTTTAAAATTTATTTTGATCCTTTTCTAAAATATTTTTTTGCATCACATTTTGAATGACAGATATTAAGTAATTTCTTCTTTCTTTAAAATGCTTGTCGCATACCCGCTGTACATGGCAAAGGGAAGTAACTTAGCTAGCTGAAGAAATGGCTCATTCATTATGATGATGTTTGTGCTTCACAGATGAAGATGACCATTAAGCCTGAGAGCTGGCACTGGCTCAACATTCATTATATGTGACTCATCATGATGATTCTGTCCACAAGGCACATTTTGGACAAATTGAGTTATTGATACAGTGTGAAAGAGTGATCTCTCAGCTATCCTTTGACACCAGTTTCATTGCTCAATGACGTTATTTGATGGAATTATGAGCACCTAAAGCTATTGCACGCGGTTGTCAAAAGAAACCCAAATATTGTGTTATATCACCTTAACAACGGATCCTACATTCTTAAAAGTGATTTTTACCTGGTTTTCGAGTTTAATTCTATGTTTTGATATGTTTACATAATGCAGTGATGCTTAAAGAATAGGTTAGTGCAAAAATCCAAAATTTGACCATTTGACCCCCCCCCCTTGACCTTTCTGCCCCATTTGCTCGAAACTGCCTGGTGTACCTTGTGGACCAAACTGTTGTGATGCTGTGATGAGTCACATGTAATATGCACTATTCAATCTTCCTGTTTGTAATATTGACAATACACCAGTACTGCCTGAGGCAAAAAGCTGAACACTGAACACTATTTTACTGTTAAAGCTAAGGTGAAAAACTGGAAATTTCCCATTACAAGTGACCCAGCCGGACAGTGAGCACACATTGTACTCACTATGAATTCGTTAGGGGGCACACCCTCTGGTGCTTTCCCTCTGACCAGCTGTTCTTGTTCCTCATCACTCTCCTCGTCTTGGCCCTCCTCAAAGTTAGTCTCCTCCCTTTGACCTCCCCCGGACTCTGCCTGGGGACACACATCAGTGGTCAATGTGACAGAAAAAAATCATCTTTGTGATTGTGAAAAATTCACGCACATATCACCTTCGTACATGTATGTTTGTATCCACCTAAATCTGATTTTTCAAACATGAAAGATAAAAAGGTGATTTCCCTATGATCCTGACATCTTTAGAACCTGAAAGGTGAACATGTCTTGAACTACACAACTTCTCAGTTTTGTTCACAATTCAGATTCCATTAACTTTCAACAATGCCATGACAACCAGGGAAATCAGTTGGGGTTTTTTTTGTCTCATGTTCGAAAAATCAGACCTGGATAAATCAAAAGATACACCAATGGTTTGTTCATATGCCTCTATCTATGTATGTGGCAAATCTCTTTTAAATAATTCTGGGGGGGGGGGGGAAGGGAGTGGGGGGCACGTATAGCTACCACCAACCACAGAATGAAGGTAGTATTTCAAGGTGTTAACAGGACAAAAATGGCTCTATAACATCATAAAACCAGGCCATCCCCCCCCCCCCCCCCCCATCTACAAAGACAGGGATCTGAAATAGAAAGTCTATGACAATTTCAAAACAAAGCATAGACTCCAGATGTACTGACCACACATGTGTCTTTAAAGAAGGTATTTTCCAGTTGTTTACCCTCAATCACCACTTATGTCACTGATATGCCTGATCTACAGATCTCTACCAGAATGGTTACAGTTTTTGTACGCTTTTCAAACTCTACCAGAACTCTGGGCTAATGCTCTTAGATTCAGGAAATCCTTCATCTTATACTCAATTGAACTGGTGCTTGAATAGAAACCAACTTACTGTACCAAAAAGAATATGGGAGAGGTGTGTGGTAAGTATGAACAGTACAAAAATCATGTACTCGTATGAGGGACATGGGGTCGGTTGATCAGCTGAGGCACAAATGAAGACCGCTGGAAGGTAACAAAGTTAAGAGAGGAGAAACCTTCCCGTCTAAAACCGTCACCTCTCCAGCCCGTTTCTCCCCTTGGGCCCCATCCATCCTCACTTCCTCTCCCTCTCTAATCAAAGTTGATGTACAAGATAGGACTCAAGGGAATAATCTACACAAACCAGTACACAAGACCAGTTGAGCTCATAGATATAGAAATAGATACAGTGTGCAGTGTTGCGTGCCAGCATACGTGATGGCTCGAATTGAGTGAGGCATGTCCCATTTTTGTGTTTTAGTCCCAAATTTCCTACCCTCCCTAAATTTCCAGTGCTTTTTTTTTTGCTATATACATTTCTTCTCCGAGTCCAGTCAGGTCTTATCCGAAAATGGCGATCGCTCTGTTCAACTGGGGCCAAAAGTTGAGCGGCACGCCAGCTCTATTTATAGTATATCTCTGATGAGCTTCAGATCACTCACCTTGAGAGCCTGTAAATCTTTCAACATTTTCTCCTGCTCGACGCTGTCCAGCACTTGATTTCCGTCAATGTCAAATTTGGTAAACACTTCCTCTATCTCCTCTTCCTGGTGCCCCTGTCTGTGGGTATCGAGTATACACAAATATAAGCCCAACCCAGTAGTTTTGCTAAAACTGAACAACATGGAACAATAATAATAATAATAACAATAAAGAGCATTTATATAGCACTTCACCCCCGATGGGCTCGAAATGCGTTACAGAACCAAAATGTTTCACAGCCACACACACAGAATATGCCTCAGTACAAACATGAGCAACAGCAAACATACATAATCATAACATGGCATACAGATAATCATCCAAGATATGCTCTAAAACATAATAATGTAATACAACTCAAGCACATACTTCAGTTTGAAGACATGACTGACAACCATCTCAAAGGAAAGGTTGGAAAACACTACTCTTCGACAAAATCTGGGTATGAACTAAGAAAATGTTTGCTGAGACCCAGGCCCTAGACCACAACTCTGACAGACGAAAAAAAAAATGGTGCACTGCTCGTCACAAGGTAACCCAATGACTCCAGACAAAAATAAGGGCTAAGAAGAAAAAATGTGACTCATCACGACAGTTCGGTTCACAAGGCACACCGGGCGGTTTCGAGCAAATGGGGCAGAAAGGTCAAGAGGAGTTTCAAATGGTCGAATTTTGGATTTTTGCACCAATCTGTTCTTTAAGCATCACTGCATCATGTTAACATATCAAAATATGGAATTAAACTCGAAAAACTAGGTAAAAATCACTTTTAAAAATGTAGGGTCCGATGCTAAGGAGATATAATACAAAACTTTGAAAGCAAATTTCTCAGAATTTTGATTTCTTGCGACAACTACGTGCAATAGCTTTAGCTGCTCAAAACTCCGTCAAATAACGTCATTGAGCAATGAAACTGGTATCAAAGGATAGCTGAGAGATTGTTCTTTCACACTGTATCAATAACTCAATTTGCCCAAAATGTACCTTGTGGGCCGAACCGTCATGATGCACCACAAATATAGACTATAGTTTGCAAATTTCTTATTTGATACATAGCAGGACAACTAATATTTCTCACTTCAGTAGTTCTTGCTTGAATTCCTCATAAAGAATTTTTTTGCCCATGGAGTCACCTGTCAGGATTTTCTCATAACCTTCCAGCTTGTCCCGCCCTAATCCAAATCTGTTCCAAATCTTGTTGTAGCCCTGGAAATAATTTAACCCTTGAATGCCAAAACAAAACTAACACCATTCCATGCATTTAAAACACCATAAGTTTTACACAATTCTTCGCTCACCAAGAGAAATCACAGCACAAAAGTGTGTTCAAAGATAAACTTTGCCTGTCCCAAATTCCGCATCAATGCTGTGAACATTGCTGCAGAAACAATTTTTATTATCGAAAAAGAACCTGGACTTTATGAGTTAATTTTCTATGAGCCTCCCATGCGACTAATCAGTAAGCTCTCAGGGAACTGGACTTTATGAGTTAATTTTCTATGAGCCTCCCATGCGACTAATCAGTAAGCTCTCAGGGAACTGGACTTTATGAGTTAATTTTCTATGAGCTCCAATGTGACTAATCGGCAAAGCTCTCATGAAATAAATTATAATTTAAAGACAAAAGTGTTAATTTTTTTTTTTACTATTCCTCCACTTCTTGATAAAAAAAAACAACGCAGACACCACAAAAAAAAGAGAACAGAACAAACAAACTGACAAACAAAAAAACAAAGAGAAAGAAAAAGGGAAAAGCACACAGCTCATAAATTAGGGATAGGACAGCAGTGGTTCCTGTTACCTTGAAGCTGAGGTAGAGTAAAGATTGACATAAACCAAGGAGCTTATACTATTATACTGGATAGCGGACTGATGATGTCACCTTAACAAAACAGCCTGTCTCTCACATGTCAACTATGCTATGCTCGGTGTCATTTACTACGCACGGAGCGTAGTCAATATAATTATAGTAAAAATCTTTGCTTGTAAACAAAGCGATTCTTTATTATTACTATTATTATAATTATCCAGAACTACAGCAATAACAGAATACAACAGCCTTGAGATAATGACAGTGTCAGTGTTATTTAGTCTTCAAATAATGAACACGTGGTAACATATTATTAATAGTGTTAAGTGTTAACATTAACTAGGTTTCTTGCCCTTATGAGCATGGATCCACATTCGGCACGCATGATGTCATCAGTCCGCTCTCCAGTTTAACAGTATAAACTCCTTGACATAAACACATCATTGCACACACTTTCAAGAGATACTTTCAATATCCACTGAAAACTTTTGGATTAAAATCCTCTGACAATGTTACCAATTTTGATTATCACAGTAAATGAAAAATGCTCAAACTGCATAAGCCTTTGAGTGTTTATGTATGGATGAATAACCACACTTTATGGACAAATCTTCTGTGACAAACTGCAAATGATACTAACGGAAGTTTTCAGTCTACGGCAGAGTAAACCATTTTTTTTTTTTGGTCAGCCAAATTACTTCCCTTTTCAATCCTAAAAAAAGTAGGATTATCCCAGCTTCAAGTGGCTGCCCAATTCACCCTTATCCCAGAAGACCAGACGTCAGGCTTTCCCTACCCAGAGGAGGCCAGGGGACCACTGAGTCACTGAAAAAATGCAACTTTTTCTATCTTCGTATCTTTCCATCCCCCAATGAGAGGACCCGCGAGTCAAGCCCACAACCTCACGACGTGAGTTTTTTTCACCACAGACAGACGCCAAGCTACATAGCCATGGTGAAAAAAACTCTCATCATGAGGTTGTGGGCTTGACTTGTAGGTCCTCTTTTGGGGGATGGAAAGATACGAAGATGGAAGAAGTTTCATTTTTCAGTGACTAATGGTCTTCCCTTTTGCCAGACACAAGTGTTATAAAATATGCATTATAAAAAAAAAAAAGGACAGATCATTTTGGTATCTTTCATTTGAAACGTACAATAAAAGAGTGTGAAAAGGACAGGACAAAAAAAAAATTTTTTATCAAATCATCCATTTTTCAGAATTTTCCATTTAGCATATTTTATATAGACTAGAAGACAACCCACGACCTTCGTGGGAAATTTTTTACATACAACTCAGACTGCGGCAGCCCTGGGACTTAAAGTGTATGGCAAGCCTGCGCACCTCAGTGTTGGTATTTTGGATGATTAAACTGAACGCTACTCAAATAAAATGTGTTTATTGTCTTGAACACGTCAGTCGAACTTACAATTTGAATCAAACAGTCTTGCGAGTTTACTATTCAATTATTTTCACCTTTTTAGAATAATGTCAAACATAGCAAGACTTTTTCGGCCTTATGTAAGTAGAAACACAGATCTCTATGCAACAATGTTGTATGCCAAATTTCATATGGATACATTCAGTATTTTTCGAGTCCATAAGCCTTTTATAGGTTTTGCTGCAGATTTATGGTATAAATAAGAAAGTAAAAAGTGATTTTTCCTTCTCAACAATGCTTGTTTTTTTTTTTTCTCACGTTCTTAGCAAAGGGAAGTAATTTGTTTGATTTATTAAAAAACAAAATGATTGATTGGTGTTGGTCCAGATTTATAACACAGATACTGTTACGGTCTTTTGTCTATAGTAAAACAGCGAAAGCTGCAATGGTCATGTGACAAGATGGTAAGACTTTGGCAAATCAATCATGCAAGGTAATGTAACAGGAAGAAGAAGACGTGGTAGGCAGAGAAACTGATGGAAGGATAACATCAAGGAATGAACTGGTCTCCCCCTGACCAGCATACTCAGATTTGGTGAAGGTTAAATAGGAGCTGGGTGTGATATCGTCACCTCAGTTCACAATTGTTCTACCTCCACTTTTTTATAATTTTGAGAAATGACGGCTTTGAAGTTTTCATTCTACATGTAGTACAGAGGACCCACAATAAACTTAGTCATAAAGTGTGTTTTTTGTACTCCAGGTACATTCTCAACCCAAGTTAGGGAACGTGTTATGTGTATAATCTACCGATGCATTTAATACTGATTTTCTAGAATTTAACACTGATTTTCTAGAAAGTGGACATAGAACATTTGTGAACTGAGGTAATGGTATGTATGGTTTGTTTGTTTGTTTGTTTGTGTTGGGGTTTAACGGCATATCAGAATGATAATGGCTATATTGTGCCTAAAATGATGGGTACATTTATATAGTAAAAGGCTGATTAAGGTATATATAAATAAAATGTAGCTCTGAACAGACAACGCATTTATGAGTTATAAAAGGATATCAGAATGTGTATATAATTTGGGTAATCAAACATGGATGATACTCTACGGTTGATAGATCAATACATGACATGCCATCCTTGTGAATTCAGGTGATGGTCACTATTTTGGCATATAGAGTTATTAGTGTCACATTAAAGCTTAGTCTGCTGGTGAAAATTGTTCTGTTCTATCTTAAATAGAAGTCTAGCACTTGGCAATTAAAAATGATGGGAGTTAGTGAGAACATGGCTGATAAATTTCGCTAATCCTTATTAATATTCACTAGGCCTATGTCACTAAATTACAATTTTTGACATTTACTCGATACATTTTAGCAAATCTGACCCTGGAATACATATTTAAATAGGGATAGAAAAGTTTTGGGCCAAAAAAAAAAATTTTACATTAAAAATTCACTCATTGCTGAAAAAACAGTGATTTCTCCAGCATCTCGGTTGCCTGATTTCATAGTGTTGTGTCTCATACAGTTTCATCTCTACATATCAGTGTGCTGTCCTTGTATTTGTCTGTCAACCACAGAGTCCCACCTCTACATGTCACATCCTATTTAACCGTCACTCACAACCGACTACAACCCATCCCTCTCTTTTCTCTCACGATGTTGTTATTTATTGAAGATTAGGACAAACGAAAGATGACTGTCAGTGATGCCCCAACAACCCCCCCCCCCCCCTCCCCACATGCTGTGCAAAGATGAAATGAGATGAAGTGTCAGCATCATGTGGTCTTCCTTTTGAGGTATTATTCTCAATACTGTCCCTGACTGATGCTTTATTTGTGTTGTGATTTTACGGCAAAGACAGATAAGAACAAACACTAGGCCAAATTTTGCGTTTACCATGACATGCAGCAAACCCCAAGTCTCGAGAGTGCACAGCATGGAAACAAAAGTTGCAGCAATCATGAAACCAAGATGAGGAGGGCAGTGGTGTGCAGGCATTGATTATACAAATTCAAAACCCTTGGCATGTCATTTTTTCATTTTCCCAGAAAGATCAAGAAAGGTGAGTTAGAGCACAAATTGATCCAGATCTTGAATACAAAATTAGTAATGCCAGCGGCATTTTTTAATGACATGAAGAAGAGTGTGCACACACTAGGAGGGGGTGCGGTTGTGCACGCATTTCTCAGTGATGCGAAGAAGAGTGTCTGGTCTTTGTTTATGGTGAACGATCACAGCTATATTACGCCTTACTTGCTTGATGTAGTCTGCCATGATGAACACGTCAGGTTGTTTGGCCATGTCAGATTTGACCTCGGAGTAGGTGTCATTGATGATGGCCAGGAACATGTTGATCAGGACGAAGAAGACAAAGAAGACAAAGAGCATGAAGAAGATGGGACCCAAGATACGGTTGGCCTGCTCCAGCTGGTGGAAGTTGAAATCTCCCAGGATGATTCGAAACAATGTGAAACTGGAGAGAAATAGCATACAAAGACATCAGTGATTCAAACTCCAGTAAAGTAACTGGTATGCATTCAAAACTTATAACCCTCTGTGATCCATATGTCTTGAGCCCGGGGCAAATGAGTCGGAAGTCACGCCAGCCAATTTCGAGCTACAGCCATTTTTAACTATTTTCAGACATGTACGAAAATTTGCTTTCTTTTGACTTATAGATCTATACAAAATTCTTTTTTTCACACAAAATAAAAATTTAACCTTTTTTTTAATCTGAAAAAAAAAAAACCCAAAATTTTGGTATCTGAGTCGGGAAATAGTTAAAAAACGGTCGCAGCTCGAGATCGCCCAGCGTGACTTCCGACTTGTCTGCCTTGGGCACAAGACATATGACAAACATTGTCTCAGCATTTTTTCTTATAAAGTACCAAGATCCTATGTGACAAACAGCACTGCTCTTGTTCTTACAACTGTCAGGACAATAATGACAAGTACAGCTGGTCACATATTCTCTCTGCGATACTCATTAATGGGACACTTGCTACAAAGAAAATAGTGTGCAGCTGAGAGCAAACTGACCTTGTGTCATGAAGAAATGTGAAAGTGTTCATTTTCGACTATGCACAAACCTGGACATCCCCGGCTGAGTGTTTGTACCCCACGACTAAAAATAGAACACTCACTTATGTGTATTACACTCCACCACCAAATCCCACAATAATAGTAGAATCACAAAATTTCGGGAAAAACGCAATGCCGGAAGTATGTCATACGTTTTCCTACATTATTTTATCATTAACACGACTCACTACTACTATTATTTGGAGGGCATCTAGGTTCAATAGACTCAGAGCGAAGAGTTTTAGTCATATATTTCCTACCCACCAGAACAGGGTCAAACCGAAAAGTGAGGCAAATTTGTGAATAGTTTGGAGTGTTTGTACCCCATGCCAAAACTAGACATGGGTATTTCCAGCCTTTGGCTCAGTCAGAACAAATCTATTGTCTGAATAAATGAAGACAATTATTCCTGGCTGAAACATTTGTTTCCACGATACAAACTTTTAAAAAAAAATTAACAAACTATTAGGTTGACTATCATCAGTAATATTGCGCTTTTTGATTGACAAAATGTCCAAATACATGTAGCTGCAGTCCAGTTTTGAACTCACAATCATAGAAAAATATTAACATGGGTTAACTAACTAAGGATTGCCTTATGTGGTAATAGCTTTGGCTACATATTGTGAAAGCTATGTATGCAGTGCAATACTGATAGAAATAGGCAAAATGCTGAACAAGTAGACAAAAGCTTAATGTCAATGTAAATAACATAAAAATGAGATTTCATCATGTTATTCCATGACCACTTACATCATTTTTTTTTTTTTTATGTTTTGATATAGGCCACAATCACCACCACACAAGTAACCCGATTAAACAGTCTTGTTTTGCTTCATTACTTTAATGTTGCTTTTTAGGCCAAAACCCATTTCTGCCCGTATCATAGTTTTGATTGTGCAGAAAAAGAGACCTGTACCGGGCTGTAGGGTTCAATGGGTTAACACTGGAGATACCACAGAATGAAGTTGTTTTCACACACACCTAATTACTTCCCTTCGTGAGAAATGTTTTTTCCTTCGTCAAAACTTTCAATCCCAAGAAAGTCGGATTATCTCGGCTTTGAATGTGTATCCTGTTTTTGGTGAGAAGAATTTTTTGTGGATTGAAATTTTGAGTTTGGAAATTTTGCTCGGACAGCGGTGTCTCCACCTATTCTTCATTTGATTGTTGACTCCAAGAGTTCTTTAACATACATAACGCACACACGGGATCTCCAAAATGTATTTGCTCTTATCCAAAAAGGCTAGATGTCCGACCTCCCTAGCCCAGAAGCCAAAGGGCCGTTGAGTCACTGAAAAAATGCAGGTTTCAATCTTTGTATGCTTCCCATCCCCCAGTGGCAGGATCTACGTCCAACCCCCAACCCAAAACATGAATATTCACCAGGGAGCTGATGCTGGACCACATGGCCACGGCGACCCCCACACAAGTGTTAATAGTAGAGAAGCAAAACCATAACTTTTGCACTTTTTTTTCTTCAAATCTCTATCACACACACAAAAAAAAATTCATGGTTTGAAGAAAAATTTCTCTTCATATCTAATTTTGTTATTTTCTAATTGTCTTTCTCCCACCCATTAACATTTTTAATATTAAATACAAAGATGAAAAGTTGTTGTTTTTTTTTTGTCCCTCTATAATAGAATGTTCTTTGTGCCTGGCGATGGGAAGTAACTGCGCAGGTGAGAGACAATGGGAGATGGTTGTGCCCAGTCCTATTACTTCCCTTTACCAGACAAAAGAGGGATTGAACAAGTAGTGCAGAGGAAAAAAAAACACTTTTGTACCCTTTGCTTGAAACATATATGATGACAATATTTTTTTTTTTTAAATTATGGTACAAAGAGATTGTTTTCTTCTTCCTGCTATTATTTTATTAATTTTTTGGTGATCACTATTTCGAATAACATGAAGTGATTTTTTTTTTCCTCTTCACACTGCTTGTTCAACACCTCTTTTGTCGGACAAAGGGAAGTAATAGGGCTTGTCAAAATGTCCTCCCATTATGCTCATCGCGACCGAGTCCCTCTTTTGGGAGAGAGAGTCGGGGGCAGATAATCTGCGAAATGATCTCCCGTTCCCATTCATGGCAATGGAAGGGTCAAGGACATGCAGGCAAAGGTCAAGGGCACTAACAATGAGTTCATGAAGGTGCTGAAGTCGTTGACTTGTGTGCCAAACAGCAGGTAGCCCAGCTGGGTGAAGGCCAGGAAGACGATGAAGAACATGATGAAGAAGCCGAGCAGATCTTTGGCACAGCGACTCAGCGTGGTGGACAACTGGCTCATGGTCTTGTTGAAACTGATGTATTTGAACACCTGCAGGGGACATAAACCACAACTGAACTGAGTTAATTCACTGCATTACTTCCCCCTGATCTACAGGCACTTTGACTCAAACTATTACACAGTCTATTGATACGCTCTCAGTCTAGCTTGTAGTATGCTGCTAGCGCAAGGAATCTATAATTTAATTGGGATGTACTCTGTGTTTCTGACCCTTGAATACAAATGAAACACATACCAGAATAAACAACAAAAATGTTTTTACTTACCTTCTTTTACCCTTTGCTATCCAAATCAAAAACAGTTCTAAATCCTCATGTGTCTTGCACCCAGGGCAAATGAGACGGAAGTCGTGCCGGGTGACCTTGAATTTGGGTCGTTTTAACCCATTTTCCGACTCAGACACCAAAATTAATACCAACATTTTTATTTTCCTCAGGTTCAAAAAGGTTAAAATTTCATTTTGTCAAAAAAAAAAAAAAGAAACAGAAGGAAATCTGGTACCCGAGTTGGAAAATAGTTACAAACTTCTGTAAGCTTGAAATCACCAAATGTGACTTTTGGCTCATTTGCCCTGGGCACAAAACATGTAGACTAATAATCAAAGATTTTAGGAAACTCTCAAAACATCAGCACTAAACAACAAGCAATCAAACACATATAATATTCTATTCTAATCCTGTAGCTTGTCAGATAAAATAAATGGACAAATTAAATTTCCCCATGCTCTGTCTGAGTGCCCACAGATGATGGATAAAAACTACATAGAAAACTCAAATTTCTCAGGGATTGAAAAATATATTCCAGATTTCCATATTTCGAGATTTCTGTGACAGCCTTTTTTTCCAAGGGAATAGAAGGACTGCTAATATAACCATGATGGCACTAATGTGGTCCGATTTTAACAGTTTTCTAAGAATTAGCACTCCTCAATTCATCTACATGACATCTATCATTGTCTTTCAGACAGTGTGTTATCGGCCACATTGCTGTGCGTGCATCATGTAATGTAGGCTATGTTTAGTCCCTGCAATACACGTGTGTGACCTAGTCCATGACCCCACTCAATTATCCCATCACTCCCTCTCAGTGATTCATCTTTAGTGAGGTCTTAATTTAGATCTACACTATACGCTGTCTAACTCTACCACTCACGCACACGCTTCCCAACAGCCTGGGTGAGCAAGGGCAGACAAAAAAAAAAAAAATGGGCTCAGTCAGACATTTTGCCGCTTTGACATCCGGTAGATGATGAAAAATCATTTGAGAAATGCATGCTGATTGTGTTGAGAAATGTGTGTTAACAATACAAAGAAAATATAGGCACTTAAATAGCCTTTCTACAACGGCATTCAACATTTCCATGAATTCCAGATTAGCATGTTTGAGTTTTCTGTGCTCAACTGTAATACTTTTCCTGTGTCTATCTAAGTAAGACAGTTTATACTGATAAATATGGACACATTTCCTAAAGAGTACAAATCAAGAGTGATCACATCATTTTACTGGATATACACCTCAGCTCAAAGCTATCTGCAAGTTTCCGTATTAGTTTCTATAGTATTGTTTCAAAACTCATATCATACCATGAAAAGAGTTTTTTTGACCTTCTCCCGATCCCAGATTTTACCTGCACTTGACACCAATGTTAGATATACTGGCACTGTTTAAGGCTAGTGATGTTCTTTATAGAAATAATCCTCTTTTTGTCTTTCAGTCATTTTTCATTTCATATTCTCTCTGTCTTTCAGCCACCCAAAGGGGCTGTCTCGGCTGCCGATCAGATCCGGTTGCATCTTGTGGTAGATCCGCCTTTCCCTAGATAAGAGCTTGGGGATTTACCTTTATATATACACATATGTATATATAATAAATTAAAATAATAAAAATAATAACAATAATAGTAATTAAAAAAAAGGAAAAAAGAAAACATGGCCTTGATTCCATAGGGGTGTGATGGGAGGAGAGTGGCCTTCCTCCTCAGGGCCTTTTATTACATTTCCCTCTTCTAAGCATTTTTTCTGACTGCTCACAAATGGGTTAACTTGTATGCTGTTCCTTGTAATGTAATCACAGAATATCTCAGAAATAAGTAGGATAGGTTACGATAAAGCAACTGGAGGAAATAGTATTAGGTAGAAAATGACTTAAAAGAGTAAGAATCAAATAAAATGAACTTTGCAGACATATATAAAAATGAACATTGATCTCATCCCACTAGTTTTGTGGCAAATTGAAAAACAATATGTTCAGTAGTTTCTGAAATTATCTGACTATCAAAGATTTTTTTTGAAGACCTGTGTGGAGCTCTGGGAAAAATTAATCACGCAGTGAAAATGCTCAGCAGTGAGATGTACGTATTTTATAAAGGTTGTTCTCTGTCATGCACAAGAATTATTTGGGTTCAATGGACTGGAAGTATTTAATGTATAGTTGTGATTTTGAGAGGTATCAAAGATTTTTTTTTTCCTTTCATGTAACAACCGATCACCACCAGAAAGGCTTCTCTATAGCTATAGCACTATGCATTTATGGTAAAATTAAGCAAAGAAATCTTAATCATTTCTCTCATATTATATGTGCCAAATCTGCTAACAAACTACTCACTTTTACCCACACAAAGAAAACAGTGATGGCCACCACGTTATTGAAACGCATCTCCCAGAATCCCAGGGCCTCAAAGTCTGCATAGACCAGAGGATCTTCTAGTAAAGCTTTCAATTTGCCTTTGATGGTGCTGGTGCGGTGGATGTTGAAGATGATGCAGATGATAGACACAAAGATCAAAAGAACATCCAGAACATTCCAGAAGTCCGTAAAGTAAACACATCCAGTGATAGCAATCTGATTGGAAGAGAGACAAATCGATGGTCTCAGGCACAAACCGTCTAACTGTGGAATTTGGAGCACTACTTTTATGTCTCAAAATAACTCACAAACACATGATCCATCATGTCTAAAAATATCTAAGCCCTCAGACCAATAAAAATTCGTCAAATTGTCATGTGATCAAACCATCGAAGTCAGAGATCGCTCTCAACCACTAAGTTTTTTCCGTCACCTGTAAAATTTGTGTTTTTGGACTTAGATGGTTTGTGCCCGAGACCATTGAAATTGTTTGTTCATTCTGATGTTTAAACAGCCTGGTCAGCCTTTTTAATGATAAGCATTTTTATATGGTGAGTATTGAGATCTTACGTGTTTTTGCATTCTGGATGCAATGAAAAATAAATGCAGGGAAAGATAATTAGATATGTATGCACCAAAAGTTCAGGAACTACACAAAACCTAACTGTCTAATCTTTACTTGTTTGATAAAACCTCAGAACTTCCATGACCTGAAATTTTCAGGAGGGACAAAAAACTGTTTCCGTCTTGTATCTGGTTATCATTACGAGGTTTTATTTTATCTAAAAAAGGAGACGTTAAAGTAATTGTTTAACTTTGTTGTTTCATTGGCATAATGTTTGCTTTAAGTAGATTGGGCCAGAAAAACGATAAGATATAAGTTTGAGGTTTGAAGTGTTATCAGAATAGCAACATAATTTAGCTTAGGAATTTAAATGATTTACATCACAGAAGACCCTTCATATAGTGCCAGGGGCTGAATACCTTTATGAGAGTTTGACAATGTCAGCTTTTCTTGTCACTAATTCTTGCCACTAGTTGATGTAAAACTTCTGGCAACATTTCTCTCAAAGAATATGGTAATGTGTGACAGATTTCATGGCAAATATTTCAGTTTGGTACTTAAATTTTGCCCACAGCATTTGAATTATGTACATTAGAAACTGTATTGTTTCTTAATACATATATTCCACAATTAACAGAACCACCTAACAAAGCCACAAATTAATTCTATTTCACTCTCCACTATATAATTTATACACATATATATATATATATATATATATATATACAAGAGGAAAACAAGAGATGTCCATTTTGACCATATTCCCAAAAATGTTACATAACTTCAATATCGATCTTCTCAAAATTATCTAAACTATAGATTCTAGCCAACAAATGGACAAACTAACAGTAAATGCACAGAAAATTATCCTAAGTGACAGCAAAAATTGGCCAGAAGTCTTTGAATCTTATGTTTCAGTTTTCTCAAAAGTGTCAAAATGTGACATCTCTGGCTTTCCCCTTGCACCCTTCATATATATATATGTATATGTATATGTGTGTCTTCAAAATGTCTTCTGTCATAATTCAACATTACTGAGCTATCTGCAAGTGATACATTAGAAACAGGCTTTATAGTTTAACTGGGGATTCAGGTTGAATTTGTTCACCGATATGGGCAGCTGATCAAAGTGAATGAGTTAAGTTATTTTCTAATCAACATTAGATCCAGACTGAAAGATCAATAAAGCATCGTAAATCTTGATGCATTTTTTTAATACTGAAAAATGCTAAACAACTACCCAAAAAATGAACATACTAAACACTTCCTGCATCAGATTATAAAAATTAGCTTTCTTGATCAGGTAAATATGGTTTGGAAAATTAGAATTTAAAAAAATATTTTTGAACATACAGACAACAGAACAAACTCACCTCTAAGAATTCTTCAATGAAATAGTAGATAATGAAGATGACGAAGATGATCTCACAGACCATGACAAAGATGTCAAAGTCGCTGACATAACGAATGAGTTTGACAGTGTGGAAACTCCAGGTTGGGTGAGCCCCTCCTGTGGCTGGGAATTCCACCATTAACCTGCACAAGCAAACAGTCGAGAAATCCCCAAAAATTATATTTTATAGTTCAGTGACTAATTATGGTATTAACCCCTTCACTGCTCGCTTGACGCACTAAACACGCCATAATATGACTGGGGTCAGACACTTTATTGACATACAGCATCATCCGCCACCATAAAACACACTGAACACCAAACAGAGCAATGAAGGAGTTTTAATCTCAACAGAAATGAAATTGCGTTGAAATCCACTGGTGATTCTGCCCATTTTGTGAAATTTTCTTAGCACTGGGGAGGAAATATGTGTAGCAATGAAGAGGTTAATGTAAGCTAGGCCAAGCTGATGCTCGTCGCTCAACCGCTCAAGAACACTGAGTACTCATGTCACATGACTTGCATTATCCACGCATTCCTTCAATGAACAATGAACACCTGCTCCTTTGATCTTAAAGTAATTCCCTTGGTCCCAGTATCCCTCTTAACTCTTTATCTCCGAGGGGATTTCCCGCTGTGCTGGCAGGGTATAGGGGAACGCTAGATCCAAAGGATGCCCTTCACAAAAACATCAGTAAAATCTATTTCCAAATTTTTGTTCGCAAAGAACAGATAGATGAATGTGGCTTTTTTCTAAACAGGTTTTGTGGTAATTGCGCTCTTATGTTTTTACAAATGTGGAAGAAAGATGCGGAAAAAAGAAAAACAAAAGAAAATTTGAACAAAATTTTGTACTCACGTGGTCAGTACACTCCATTATCAGAATCATCAATCTCATTTCATATATCCGTCTACAAATCTACATTCTGCACAAAAATACCCCAAAAAGTGTTCAGCATCAATGTGCTTTTCAATTTCGTTGCTAATATCGCTACAATAACTGTCCGTCAGTTCCAGCGTAACCAACCTGAGGAAAACAACACTTCAAAGGCTTCAAGTCACACTTCAGCACTCAAATCCATGTTTTTACGACAAATGGTGTTTGTATTTCCGGCAACTGCCACAAATACAAATGTCGCAAAAATAATGATGCCGTAAGCGACAGAAGTGATGTGAAGCAGTGTGAATCCCTGAGCAGCTGGGAGCGGCTCATCCGCATTGCAACGGTGACCATGAGCCGTTGTCAACGGATCACCAGAGATAAAGAGTTAAAGATCCTACACACCTTCATTAGGAACTTTTAAGTTTTAAATTAACTGGGCAAACCACTGCCGCTACCAGTCAATGCCTGTCATCCATACCTACGTTTCCACCGCTGAGTTCAGGGTAATAAGATACCGAGTTCAAGGTGAGATGTGCAGTGCGACAAAAGACAAGACAGGGGGGTGAAGACAAAGCAGGGCACAGTGGATCTGATTACAAGTCAATTTTGCAGGTCCCTTGTTCAATATTAATAGCTATGTTTTTAAAAAAGCACTATAACGGGCTGTTTATGCCACGACTTTACTAATTTTGATATGCTGATTTCAAAAATGCAAAATTTTTTTCTGATTTGACCAATATTTAGATCTTTTAATCAACCATCTGATATCCCTTCTGCAGTCACATTTCATCACTGGCACCGTGCCGTCTAGGAGGGCAGTGCAAAACTGCCGCCAAAAAATCAAGCAGGCTGAATATTTTAGCAAAGTGATAGTTCGGAATTAATTTCATCGGTTTGTCTCATCCACACTGGGATTCTGCATTACTGTTCACCATTTCGATTCTGCATTACTGTTCACCATTTCGATTCTGCAATACTGTTCACCATTTCGATTCTGCAATACTGTTCACCATTTCGATTCTGCATTACTGTTCACCATTTCAATTCTGCATTACTGTTCACCATTTTGGTTAACACCGTTGCTTCCACATGTGGATGTGTAGGCCCTTTTACATACTTTTTTCCTATTATAAATTCTAAAACATCTTTTTTGCCATTCATCTTCTTATAACAATATATGAATGTTTAATACAACTGAGCATCTCAATGAGGAAGAGAAACAGTGTGTGGGGTTCACGGTGTTCATGGACCCAAGTAGACAAGTGGTGGTTTATCACTCAAGTCCTGTGTTCAGCAAAGAGTGTCAGTGATAATGAAGTAATTACTCAAGTACTACCTAGGCTGGAGAACAAAATAGAGGCCTTTGAGATGTGGACATTCAGATGTATGGAAGGGATTAGATGGACAGAGAGAAAGACCAACAAGGATGTTTGTACTATGCTAAAAGTCAATCCTACACTACTGACAATTCAAAAAAAGGAAATTTACAATATTTTGGTCATATCTCACAACACAACACCATCTGTCAAGATATACTAGAAGGGACGACTGTGGGGAAAATGAGCGAGAGGAAGACAGTGGAGAATGTGGATGAATGACATCAAAGACTGGATGAATCTACCTTTGGAGGAAATGCACTAGAAAAGTTGAGGATAGAGAGAGACTGCGAGTCATTTCAAGTCGACCTCGAAAGAAATGACACAGGATGATGATGAATACTTAGGCCTAACGCAAGCAAAAGGAATTCCAATTGGCTCACCACACAGATTCAGTTAGGCACAAACCAGGTAAGAGATAGGTCTAATCTTGTTGATGCTCACAGTACCTGGCTCACTACACAGATTCTGTTAGGCACAAACTGAGTCAGAGATAGATCTAATCTTGTTGATGCTCACAGTAATTTGGCAACCAGATCGGTAAAGCTTTGCAAGGCTTGAGAGACTGGTGCGCATCAGCCACACAGCTGTCTGAATGGTGTAAGAGAATTTTTTTAAAAACTTATTTTCAAAGTCTGTAGCCGTTCAATCCCAAGAACACAGAATTATCTCGGCTTAAAGAGTGTGGCTGGTTTAGTGAGAAGAAATTTTATGGGTAGAAAATTGAAAATTTTGCCTGCACAGCAGCATCTACCCCTTCTCCGTTGTTATCTCTGAATTTTTCCCATTTCATGTAGGATTAAAATTTCAAACCTGATTGCAAGATTTTCACTGAGGAACTGATGTCTAACTCCATGGTCATGGCTACTCTGGTGAACTGTAGCCTGTTCATGTTATTTATATATTGTCCAAAGGGGTAGAGAGATGGGGATGGGGTAATGACAGGAAGATATCAACTGATATCAATAAAAATACAATGATTACAAATCTCAAATATTAAAGGTTTTCAATACAACTAATGTATACAGCCTCCTGGTGGCTGAAAGAACTATAGAGAACATAACAACTAATGTGATTTACTGCTGAATTCCATGTCAGAATGTGAACATTTTTCTACTTATTGCAGTTTTGTGTTGTATAAGGATATTTTCTTTATTGTTGTAACGTCGGTGAACATTTCCCTACATCTCGTCTGAGCTCTGCATTTCAGACATATTTCAAGATGTGAATCAAGATATTCATCTACCATATGCTTTTCACCACCTTGGAGGTGAATATCTTGGTGGTCACCGACCCAAACTGGAGATCATCTTGAGACCTGTGTCTTTCTCTCTTTCTTTTCTACCACTAATACAGTGGAACACGCTTAAACCGAAATTTTAGGGACTGGACATACTATTTCGGTTTAAACATATTTTGGTTTATCCAGACTGGTATGGTGGAAGTTGCTAGAAGAGGGGAACAAACTCTGTAAGGTCAAATTTCACTGATAAAATAATGATTTAGATTCCACAGTCAATGTACACTTGCTTCACTGACACAATTCCCACGTCCCCTATCCGTCTCCATCTTCAACACCTGCTGGTGGCCTCAGGCCTGACAATGTGAGAACGGCATGTCGGTACTAAGCGTGCTTGACTAAGAATAGGTCCCTGGCTTCCACTAAAATCAGGGTCATTGTTTTCGGTTCAGCCATGTTCCCACGAATGTTGACTTTGGTTTATTGCTAGTTCATTAACAGAAAGTAAAAGAGAAAAAAAATACAGGGATTAATTTTTCTTTCGGTTCAGCGGTGTTTTCGGTTTAGCCGTTTTTGGTTTAAGTGTGTTCCACTGTACCACTAAGGGCATCACGGGAAGAACGAGGTGTCTGTCTGCTGCACGTCAAAATGTAGGACTGGGGAAATATTGGTCAAAGATAATGAAAATAATCGAAGAAGGAGACTTACGTTACCACACAAAAGAGGTTAATGTTGGCGTTGTAAACGGTGAAGGTTATAAAAACTGCCCGAGACCCTCTCTGTATCCACAAGTTGCTCTCCAAATAGGCTATTTGATCCACTGACGGAGTACGTTGGATGTCCAAGTCCTTGATATAACCGGCACTGCTGTATACGTGGAGTTTGCCCCAGTGATAAACACCGCCTAGTTCATCCGGACTTTGGTAAATCCATCTATAAGGAGAAATAGTAATTCTGAAACTGGTTGTGAAACAAATGTCAAGGACATACAATGGTACCTGTGAAAAGTCAACTCATTTAGAGTAAATTCGTGGTTAAAATCAACCTGTTCTGGAGGTCCTGTTTTTTTTCCCTTTATATTTCATTAGTCTTGTTTCTGATAACGTCAACACCTTCAGAGGTGAATTCGCCTAAAGTCAACTCCAAATGATCCACGTTGGCCGACTGCAGCCATAAATTGTGAGGACAAAGAAAAAAAAAGTAAGTTGTTACGACACAGCCTGTGGGCCTATCCCTGTATGAGATTTTGAGAAGATGCTTGGCTCTCTTCACCTGTCTCGCATTGGGGAGGGGGGATACACAAACACACATGCACACAGCAGTTCCACACTCAGCTCTCCTTGCCCTTCTCGCATGCACTGGCAAGCCCACGAACACACACACCCCAGACCACTGACCGTCTGACACAGTACAGTACGCCACTGGGTCCGAGTGACACACAGTTCCACACTTGCCCTCTTCGTCTGCCTCTCGCAGACGTGGATACACAAACACCTACCTACGATAGGCTTTCTTCGCCAAATTTGTCAACACACACCCACACTGACAGTGCAGACAGACATTGCGCCTGATTTCAGTCACGCCTTTAGATCATGCTCATTCCTACTCCTACATTCTGCGCTTGCCATGACGACTAGTCAATCTTTTACATTAATGAATGAAAAAGTACAATGTTCTCAATCTGGATACAAAATTGAAACTTTTTAATGATGTTGTTGGCAAAATACTGCTATTACCAGCTTAGAGTTAGTGGGGAAAGCTCTGCTGGAGTTTCTTTTTTTTTTTCTAGACCTAGGGATAAGGGCCTGAGGGCATAACCCAATAAATTTTATACAATACATATTTTGACACCCCCCTCACCACACCCCGCCGATCAGAGATTGTGTCCCCTGAAAACGGACAATGTTAACCTTGCTTAAAATCAACACTTTTTCTCAGTCCCAAGAGGTTGATTTTAAGTGGATTCCACTGTAATTATATTTAATAAAAAATATAAATATCTATACACTGTATATATCTATACTATAAATCTGCAACAAAATCCATAAAGGGCTTATGGACTCAAAAGCTATGAAATTTGGCACACAACATTCTTGCACACAGATCTGTGTTCCTACTTATATAATGCCGAAAAAAGGTGATAATAATTGAATACTAAACTCACGAGAGTGCTTGATGTAAATTGTACATTCAATAAAACGACACTTTCAAAATGCTAAACAATTTTTTTTTTTTTTTGAGTAATTTTCAGTTCAATCATCCAAAAAAACCAACGTCAAGGTGTACATGCTTGCCATACACTTTGAGTTGTGGGGCAGTGTCGGTTTGACCTGTATTCAAAAAATTTCCCACGAAGGTCATGGGTTCTCTTCTAATTCTTGAATAAAAGCCTCTGTGCTTATTTCAAGGTGTAAAGGTTGCAATATACTCACTCACGTTGGGCACAGGCATATAATATAACACAAACCAAGTGTAGAAAACTGAGAACATTAAACCAGTGATATATAAATCAAAGTCACATAATTGTAATGAAGGCAAACAATTTTAATATGCACAACTGGAGTCATATCTGATGAAACTGAGGAAAATTAAACTGATTATCTTTACTTAACTTTAAAAAACGTATGCATTATATATATTATTCCTTTGACACTATATACCAGGTGTATCTCTAATAAAAAAAAAAAGGCAGAAACACAAAAGAAAAAGATGACAGTTGCTGGCAGAAACACCAATAACTTCATATAAAAAAAAAAATTTTTACAAAAAGTCAGAATTTGAAAGGACTGACCACTTCACTGCTAACAACAGTGCAAGGCACGTCCAAAAATAAATCTTTCATATGTGAGAAGACACATATGTTGTACATCCATGGTCAGCCCGACTCCCACCACCCTATTTTCCCCCTTGATCTGACGTTCTGACCATTGACCAGTGCTTCATATCTATTTGCAAAATTGTTTGATAGACGTCACAAGTTCAAAACTGACAGATGACCCAGCGATGAGAGCCTAAATCAGGCGTTTAATCTGCTTGTTTATGTAACAATGGGAGATCGTTTCGCAGATTATCTGCCCCTGATTCGCTCTCCCAAAAGAAGGACTCAGTTGAAATTAGTGTCATGGGAGATCACTTTGACCAGCCCTATTACTCCCCTCTGCCTGACAAAAGAGGTGTTAAGCTAGCAGTGTAAAGAGGAATAATCCCTTTACTTCTTGTCATTCGAAAGACTGAATACCAAAAAATTTAATAAAATTATACCAACAAAAAGAAAACATTTTCTTTACACTATAATTTTAAAGAAAATTTTCATGGTGTATGTTTCAAGCAAAGGGCGCAAAAGTGATTTTTTTTTTTTCCTCTTTGCATTACTTGTTGAATCCCTTTTTTGTCTGGTAAAGAAAAGTGATAGGACTGACCACAACGAAGTCCTGTTAGTAACACTGAATAAAGCTGACGCTTCTGACTGTTTGTCAGAAAGTAGAGAATGGGTGCTAATTGGCTCGTGCACAGTGGGCAGAATTAAGGGGGGGGGGGTCCTGAAGGTGATTTTTTTAATTATTAAAGATAGACTATTTTAACCTTGTCCATCGCATTCAGCATGTTCAAATTAGAGGAAAACAGTAAAAAAAAA
>JBCEWB010842885.1:0-16076 GCA_039654565.1 Peronia peronii
CCCCCCCCCCACCCCCCTGTCAGGGCAGAATTTCCGAATTCCAAAATTCTACCCACAAAAATTCATTCTCACCAAAAACAGGGCAGGCACTCAAAAGTCCAGATAAGATAATCCTACTTTCTAATGAATGAAAGGCTACATACATAATAATTGTTTTTAAGACGGGGGGAGGAGGTGGGAGGGGGGGGTGGGGGAGAAAAATCACATCTGGACTTCTAATTTGTAACAGATGTAAAAGACAACTTTAAAAATGTCTATGAGTTAAGTGCTTCTTTTGATTCTTGGTCAATTTGCCCAGTAAATCGCCCTGAATATAAAGAAATTGTTCGGGTTTTTTTTTCCTCCTACTTCTTCCTTTAGCAGTGCTAATTTTCTGGCCCGCCTGGAGAAAGGGGGTGATTTGGCTGGCAGTCAGAATGATTCATTTCCCACCCACTTTCACTCTCTAGATGCTTTAAAACTTTGTTTACTCAAAGTGTAATATCAACAACCCCATCAACGCAATAAAAACAAACAAGGAGCTGTGCTTAAAAGCCGCGAGCAAATTAATAATTTACCTGCCTGTCTGCCTGATTGCCTGCACTGATTATCACATTCTCTCTCTGATGCTATCAATTCATAACAGATGCAAGAGCCACACATTTCTCAGGTTGTGGTAAGTCATCCTGACATTCTGATGATGACCATTTTTTGCTCTAACTACAACGAGAGCTCCCTAACTTCAATAAACAATTTTTACTATGTTAAATTGTTTTAAATACTGCATGTTCCTACTTAAGATTTGCCCTTGAACACGTTTATACATAAGTAACGCGGAAGAAACTTTTGCAATTACTCAACAACTCAACAAACCAATTGCCTACACATGGTAATGAGAAGCGGTAGAGATTTAACATGTTATTTTTAAAAACTTCATGCCACAAGTGGCAAATTTCCATATTCTGAAAGGTAGGACCTGTGGGCCTCTCAGAACTTGGAAAAGTGAGGTATATAACATCCTACTTCTGCTCGACGAAAAACAAAAAACGAAATATACGAACACCCTAAACATTAGCATAACAACATTAAGTTTCGTCATGTGTGTACCGTTCTTTCCTTACTTATCTATGTACAATAAAATTCTGTAATAGGCTTCATCAAAATAAATCCTCGTGTGTTCAACTAATTGGCATTTTGCCTTCGAAAAGGGGCTCCCCTTCAACCTTTATCACTACTCCCACTCCCCAGCGCCTCCTCCTCCATCCCCTCGACGAGGTTAAGAGAAGAAAAGATATTTATTAACCAAAAGGTTATGATGTATTACGCCTAGTACAAACTAAAAACACTTCATGGAAGATTCACCAAAAAATCAATGCAAACTGGTGGATAACAAATACATTCCAATCATTACTCATATTCTATTTAACACTTATATACAAACATGCTTAATGAGGCGGTTTGAAGGGGCCGCGGAGGCGGAGAAAATACATATTTATTTTCACGTTCCCTGGCTCCATTGCATGTGCTCATTGTGTAAATAATTCTGTGGGCCCTCACCCATGTTTGTATAAACAATATGAGCTTTGTATAAACTACGACTATATATAACCACTCATCCCCCCCACACAGTGTGTGTATACTCATGGCACTTTTCGTTTGTGTATGATTGCCCATTTAGGAAAAAGATCGCGCCTCCAACATTCAGTCAATTTTGTCCATTGTATGGCGTCATATGTCCGCTGTATGTCGAACTGAATTTCCAATTTTCCAATACATTCATTGTCATCACAGCTTTCCACCGTATGCCAAGTTCTTTAATTGACAAAGAGAGGTTCAGCTGAACAGTAACGTTTTGGGGTTTTTTGAAAGACCGTGATTTTGCTGCACGCACACCGTCTCAATTCATAAAACGCTGACGACACACACTGCCATCTTTAACTTTATATGTAAAACATCAAAACACAAACATACATTAAAGGGAAGGGGCGGGGGGGGGGGGGGGCTGAAAACTTTTTTGTTGTTGTTTTTGCTTTGTCCTTAGGTCATTTTACTGATTTTACTGTATGCATGTGTAATTGGTATGTCTGTCTGATCCACAAAACGTCCATCTTGGATGTTGTCCTGTTTTTCAAAATCTATCTCATCTGTTACTACTACTGTCATTTCTAACATCTAATATCGAAAAGGTGACAAGAGCAACTTGAAGTTTCACTGACAGTTTTTATTTGTTTGTTTGTTTTTTGTTTTGTTTTTCTTAACTTTTGAAAATACCATATAATCAAATATATACAAAATTCGCGTATTTATTCATTTAAAAAAAATGTTTTCTCAAAGATGTTTTCAAAAAATACAATAAACATTTTTATTCTTTATTATGTCAAAGAGAGTATGTCGGCCAAACAAGATAAAATATGTTGGTAAATTTTGAAGGAGATAGAAAAATATGGGGGAAAATCGAGAAAAACGCAAAAACACGAAATCTTTTGACTTTAAAACATATTTGACAAAAATTTCAATATGCACAAAACTCTACAATTTGGCAGAGAGGACATCGAGGCAACCATAGGCCAGGAAATATAAAGCCCTATCTCTTTTATGCCTCTTGGATAAGTAATTTTTCAGCGATAAGAATATTTTGGAATTATAATGTGGTGCAGAAATGATTACTCTTTCTAAAATAACAAAAAAAAAAAAAAAAAACGAAAATTCAAAGAGATCTGTGAAAAGAATGGCCTTGCCCGACGAAAGGAGAACGAGACTGGCAGAGAGATGATAAAATGAAAGAATTCGGCAAACTACAATATCCATTTGTCTCAGAAAAGAAGAAAGAGTGAAAAGACAGGAAGGAAAGGCAAGAGAAAGACAGAGAGAAAGATGAAAGAGAGAGGAAAGCCAATGAAAAATGAAAAAGCAGGCGACCTTCAGCACAATATGTACGATCAATTTTTGCTGCCCTCTCTTAGAATGACTGCACCACTGTGGGTTTCTCAAACTAACAAAGTTCTCCATTCACTCTATGCCCTCTGAAAGACTATGGTCTTAGGATGTGGCCGGGGAGGATCACATGGTTGTGACCGTGACTAAATTCTCACCTACTCTGACAAAACCACAGTTTAATTTTTCCTGTTCTATTCAAATTTAACTTTCAGCAGTAAAATGACAGCCGGTTCCATCACTTCATTCCCTGAATAGAGTACTTTGTTCCCTGCCAGGGATATCAATTTGTTGCGACGAAAAGATAGGAAATGTTTTACCCTCTACTATCAACCCCATATCCTTACAGCAAAATGTAAGAATCTGAAGCTCGAAGATCTCTATTTGAAAAAAAAAAAAAACGATGTAGCAGCAAAGCATCTGATTCGAGCCAGGAAGTTTATATTTAGGCAGTTTAACACCCTGACAATGTGTTAAAAGAAAAATCAAAAGATCAAACTTTGATTTTCTCGAAGACAGGGGCTTTCAAGGAACGGATGTTTTGTCAAAAGTACGTTGGTGATGGAGAAACAGGCTAGAGCTTGTTTAAAATTCTCATTTACACCTATTTCACCACAAAACGCCCAGTTTCATCACAGTTTAATTATTTGCTGCTCCACCTATTCATATATAACTTTCTGCAAACAGCAAAAAACAATGATTTGCTGCACTCCATTCCCTAAAAACAACACTTTGTTCACTATGTCGCAGAAGAGAAATACCACAAAGGTGAATCTCGAGTTCCAGAAAACAGAAAAGTTTCAATTAAAAAGCCGTTTGTCATTGCACGTTGATGACGGAAAGGCCGTCAAGGTAGAGCCTGTTTGAAGTTCTCATCCACGTGGACAGGACAACGGAAACTGTCACCGCCAATCTCTGGGTCTTTGTGTCAACACTGGGCCATCCTCCGATCACCTAGCCTTAGGCTTGTTAGTTCACGATCACCCTGTTTTTCAAGTCACTAGATCTCTATTATTATGTTTCTCATTTTCCTCTTTGAAATTGTTCACATCTATTATTATGTTACTTCTTCTATTCTCCTTACAATTCTCTGTATTTCTGTACTGTTACCTGTCCAGAACTTTTCATACTTTCTTTCTCTGTCTATCTATCTATCTCTCTGAATATATCTATTCTTCTCCAATTCTCTCCACATTTCTCTCTTACTCTCTGTACAAGCGTTTACATTTACTCTCTCGCCTTCCTCTCTTTCTCTCTCTCTCTCTCTTTCGTTCTGTGTGTATGTCAGTTAATTTTTTTTTTCCCACAAGCGTCTACATTTTTTCCGTTCATCTCCATACAATCCCCTATTTTTGCACACCTCTCCCCTTTCTCTCCCCTCCCCCTTCCCCCCCCTCTCTCTCTGTCTCTCTCTCTCTGGGCGCCGCCCTTCCCTCTTTATTTCTTCCATCCATTTTTTTTGTCCTCTTCGTTCTATTGTCTTATTTGCAGCGGCCTATCACTCCTACTTAATGATTACCATTTCTTTTCGACTGCTTCTCCGCCTTTTAAACTCACCACCGACTTTGTATTACTGTTCCCCCTGTAAACGAGTACAGCATTCTGTGGCCCAGACATTGAGCAAATCAGTCATCAAGTAGGAATTCACATCCTATTCGCGCCTTCTCCTGTCTCCTTCACTCTGTTCGTTTAGTCATTTCTTCCTTTATTATTTCTCTCTTCCCTGTATCCTTCCTCTCCGTCCCAACCCCTCCTTCCTCCCGATCCATGTCGTATCGCGCTATCTCACTCTCTTGGATATTATGTTTGTCTATCCATTCATCCATCCATCCATTCATTCATTTATTCATCCATTCCTAACTGCATCCATCTATCCATCCATCCTTCTATCCATCCAGATATTCACCCATAATCTCAGTATTGTGTGGAATCTTCCTTGATGCGTCGATGCATTCATCTGTCTGCTTATCCATTCACCCGGCCCTTCACCCATACATCTATTCATCCACAGCCATTCATCTTAATCTAGTCCAAACTTAGTCTAATTGGGTCTGCTCAGCATTCAAATATAACATTTAATTTTCCCTCTTGCGTCTCCGAGTAGTCGATGTAAAGAACTAATGTATTCATGCGTAGCTCACACTATATAGAATTATGCATCCTCACAACTCTCTTTTCTAGTCCTCTCTCCTTCATTCTTCCCCCTGTTAGTCCGTCTTCCTCCGTGTGACTAACTCACAAACAGTGCACAGGGACAACCCCCACTATCGTTATCTTGCTAAGTCTTGCTAACTCTGGCCAAACGGAGGATCGAATGTAACGACTAATCCGAAATGACATAAGCCGTCACCAAACAAGGTTTTTCTTTCTTTATAGAGCATCTTTATGTACATGCTAAAAGCTAGCCGTGCAATTTATCCGCAGATATCCTAAATTATAGAGAAAAAAAAGCGAAGCAGTAGCATTATTGCAGATGAAAATTATATAACTCACGATCAAAGTGTTCGTTTCTGTTCATAAGGAATGAATTGTTACGGTCCTGCTAAGCCTTTGAAACTCCTGAGGGTGGCTTTCTCAGCTTATATGAAGTTATTTGTCAGTTGTAATTATTATTCAGTACATAATATGAACTTTCTCAAGCAAGCAGCTACTGAAAATTTGGAGTTGTCTGCAATTAGCCGTAATGATTGCTGTACTATCCGCCACATTATAGTATATATGATCTCATCACGCCTGTAATCGTTGCAATTCTAAGAAGTCCCATCACTCCCTTGGCTCACCATATCGAAACATAGTTTCAGCAAAATGTGTTCGAAATAACCGGTGTTAAGACAGAACTGGGTAATTAAATGAGCCTTCTGGGATCCGAACAAAAGTAGTGAAGTTCACAAACTAGCTATTGGGCAGGTACAGATAACAGAATGGTCATCACGCTAAGAGCAATGAAAGAAAGATTGCATGGACTTTCCTTTTCCTTTAGCTCCTTAACAGGTTTATACCAGAGGTGAAGTTCAGAACTGGCTTTTTTCTTTTTTAACTAACAGAATACAGAATAGAAGTTTAAAATGCAAGCAATGAAAGACAGCTTTCATAACCTCTCTTTTCACTTTACTTCTACAACAGACTTGTGTCGATGCTAAAGTTTAGAACTGGCTTTATGGACCAAAATATTATGAAATGGAAGTTCAAAGGTTAAGCGATGTAAAACAAATTTCACGAACTTTTCTTTCCACTTTACTGATTGAATAGGTTTACGGCAATGATTAAATCCAGAACTGGCACTACTGAACTGACAAATTTCACAATAGCGATTCAAAGGTCAAACGGCAAAAGGCCGAGTTCATAAACTTTTCTTTTCATTTTCTGTTTGAATGGGCTGTTGTCAGCAAGGAATTCATTACTAGATCTACATCTATCTACTTCTTCTCTTCAGTCGAAGGCACAGTGATCACCGCCCACTTTCTTGGAATATGCACTATTTTGTCTAGAGTCGATATGTTTCTTTCTCTGTCAATATCTACAACTCAGACAGCTGATGTGATTTTCTTGGACAAAATAGGGTACAGCAGTGCTCTGGAGGTTTTGTCAGCAGCGATTTTACAGCTACGAGAACACATAATCTTGAAATGGATACACTTAATGCTGTCCACAGGCTGAACAAAGAAATCTTTGATCACTGAACTCACATTTGTAGGGCAGATGTAGTAACGCTTTCATGTTCGTTCAATATCGCGAAACATGGAAATTCTCTCAAGCCGTACTCTTTCCACAAGATATTTATTTTCCTTCTTTCCATTTTAGTCTGGCTGGCGTATACACTATGATCCTTTGTGATAATGAGACAAAGACACGCTACAACGCGCGCATGCACACACACACACACACATACACACATACAAAGAGACAGAACAGGAAAGAAGGAGAGGGAGCTTCAGACGGAAGATGGATGATCGACGGAGACATACAAACATGCCAATAGTCTGACAGATAGATTGACAGATGGGTGCACAGACAGACAGACAGACATAATATAAACAAACAGACAGAACAGACGTCGTAACTTATCAGACAAAAAGAGATACTTACCGGCGCGTACATTGGAGTCGTGAGTAACATGGTGACTGGCAAGAGTTGGTTGTGCTCAACGAAGATGTGGACAAATGAATACTATGATGATGATGAAACGTCGATGATGAAGTTGTTGCTGCCGGGTTGCAGGCGATTGTCGAGGGTGGCTGGCCGGGTTATTTCTTCTCCGATTGCATGCACACAGTTTCCGGTAATACTAAGGTACCCGTGATGGTTTCTCAGACAAAGAATTAAACATATAAACAGAAAAAAGGGACGGAGAATCGCCACAGTTCTTGGTGATAAATCCTCCTTTTCAAAGGAAATTATAAAATAATCCAAAACCGTCACAAAGTTATGATTGGATTTGCGCGGTCCTCACATACTTTCCTTACATCCAATCCACTGTCTGAATCATGATAAAATATGAGCAATGTAAATTCCTGAGGGTACAATCTTGGACGGTTCACTGAAAAAGAAACAGGACGTGCCGACAATAAAATGAAAACAAAGCTAACAAAGACCTGAAAATAATGTCACGTCCCTTTTCTTTCAGATAATGCACACGTAAAAAGAACAAGAATATGCTGCAATAGATTGCTGATATCCCGCATTTAGTTTTCTGAGATGCCAGGCAATAATAAGATCAGACTAAATGTTAGACTTCCTCATGACAACAGCAGTACAAAATGTTTTCACTTTCCAATCGTTTTTCGCGAAAACAGAGCCCAAATTCGATGTTTCACAGCACATTTAATTCGATGCGGTGTCCATCTAAGGAGGCATAAACCATTACAAACTGGCAACAAAGAAGGCAAGTGCAAAATCATGGAGGAAAAGGCCGGCCAATCTCCATCAAACGCACTTGTCACAATATAATAATGTACGTAAACAACTATACCTACGCCCTGTCTATAGTCACAACCTATGTGAGTACTCCAGTCACTAAAGTCAGTGATTCTAAACCTGGAGTAACTGTATCTCCAGGGGGTCAGTCTCCATCCCCCCCCCCCAATCCCCTCCCCCTACCCCCCTACCCCATCCCTTTTTCCCTCCAGAAATGACAAATTTGATTGATAAGCGTTTATTAATTGACAACATGTGAGTTTGAAATATTACATGGAGATGTGTTACTATGATAAGCCACTCGTACACAAGATTGGACAATTTTATTATGTGAAATTGTCTTGATTATGATATATTAAAAACAGCGTCTGACAGTGTCGTCATTGTCGGTTGCCTGACTAATATAACGGTGAAAGCTAGGGAAAAAAAAAAAAAACGTCGTTGGAGTGAAGTGATCTGAGGCATCTTCCCGAGGAGAGAAATAGGATAAGGGATGGGGACGGGCTAGTTTGAGAAGCCATGAAGTATGTCACTTCAAGCTACTCAGGCAAAGGAAGTAGATGTAAGTACGTGCACTTTGTTACTCAGCTCTCCCTGCATGTCTCTGCTGGCTACACAACTATCATCACTTGACACGCTCACACACACAAATACATGGTGGACAAACTACACTTTGTATTCACGTGTAATGGTCATGAACACTCCCCGTTTACAACTCTGGACCAATCCGTAAAGTGGCTACAGGGATAACACAATCGTAGTACATATATTGTGCGACTGAGACGGAAGGTCGTGATCTTTTGTCCGCTTTCTACACCATCACCTTCAACACTTTGAGGAGATTATAAATTTAGTTTTCGTTGTATCTTGAATCTTATAATTC
Organism: Peronia peronii; assembly: GCA_039654565.1. NCBI lineage: Eukaryota > Metazoa > Mollusca > Gastropoda > Systellommatophora > Onchidiidae > Peronia > Peronia peronii. Next base: position 8,711 of record JBCEWB010842885.1, read on the forward strand.
ACAACTTGACAAAAGATAAAATTCAGATATATTAAAATCCTCCTGTGAGGGAGAGAAAGGAAAAAACCAATTTCAAAAAAGTTGAATGTGATGATGAAAATAAATGACAAACGGTCACGACCTTCTGCCACATTCTCCTGAAAAATATCCGCTCCGATAAAGCTTATGCCATTCTTTGTGGCTATACTGTACATACAAAAGAAAAATTTGGTATGCTGGTATTGGTATGTATAAACACATATATCACAGGTAAATTTCACTCTAGTAACTTAAGTTAACAATATTGGCTAGGAAAAAAAAGAATATTTTAATCCGTAAGCATCATGTAGCATTTGCAAGATGTATTTGCACCACTACAAGATGATCATTAACCGTTAACTGAACAGGATGTTCATAAAGCATCAGTTCACTATCAGGTCGAAGATACAAAGCATATTATGCATCGTTAATCAGCTTGAAATATCACATCATTCCGCGAGGTTTAACACTTTTGAAAAATTACTGACATACAATCGCGGGACTTAATGTTACTACCAATTCAAAAACAGAATAAAGCTAATGATAATTACTGTCAATTTGCACAGTATCACTCACATATTATGTGAACTTTATTGCGGATCCATATGCGCTGATTCATAAATTTAAATTCTTCCCACGACGCCCTTAGTAGTATAAGCGATAGAAAAGAAAGGAAGAAAGAAAGCATTAGTACAAAGAGCGGTGTAAAATTCTGAGCATTCTCCAACTTTATACTCCCATTTAATTCTACGTAAATTACGTGTAAGACCTTCCTTCGCACACTGAATTCAGCAGTCAATACTATTTATCTCACACACCGTTGTCCAGGGTTGCAAATTTCACTTGATTTAATCATTCGAAAATCTTTCCTAAAAACGCGCGATGCCTGGAAATAATTTACTTTACTACTGCATGCGCAATTTGAAAAGGCAGCCGACTCGAAAAAAAGCACTATTGAGAAGTTATCTAGCAAAATACCGCCATACCATTTGAATTTTCGCTATCTCACATCCAAGATGCTGCATCATGATCATTGATCAAAACTGTAAGCATGAGACATACATCATGGTTAGCCATCAAAGTTTTACAATGTAAGGAAAACAGCATAATAATCCAGCTGTCGCAACATAACATAGTTTAAGGGGGAAAAAAGAAAACTACAGCTTGACCAAAAAAAAAAACGAAAGGAGCGAGGAGCAATGTCGAGGAGCTCCCACCACAGTATGACGTCCGAGACTCATTATGCTACAGTGAATAACTCTCAGAACCTCATGTGACAAGTCGGACAAGTCCACCGATACAAGCTCACCGTTTAAAAAAACAAACAAAATGTTACACAGAGGCTCTACAATATATCAATACACTACTGATGTACCGTATAAAGTGATACATGTACTATATATCAATACAGCGCTCAAGTTTTTCCCGTACATCACAGCAAACGAGCACATCGGGCCGGGCGTTAGAAAAGTTCCGAAAATCGATACCGGCTCCTTCAAGCCTGTAGTAAACAGACCGTGTGATCTGCAAGCCCGTCACTAGTGCAATTTCACGCTTACCCTTTATGCAGCCATGTGTACATCGCAAATGCAATATTTCCATGTCATGTTTGAGCTGTTTCATCTAGATCTCACCAAAGACATGTATATGTACATATTTCTTTCGTCCCAGTACCAAAAGCAAAAGTTCATTCTGAATGTATACATATACACATTTCTAAATATCCAACAATTTCTGTTTAATAATGGAAATCTGAACACGTTGCTTGTCGCTGCTTTGTGAGCGCAACTTTCACAATATCCCCTTCTGTAGTCTGATGTGTACTACCTTCTATTTAAGAAATATGACAGCTGTAAACTCGTCAAAAACAATAAAATACATGCACTATTCATAAGATAAATGTATCCCTCCTTCTTCTTCCCTTCAAAAAAATGTCACCCTTTAAGCTTGTCGGCATCCTGATGTGATGATCACTGTGTTCTCACTTTGGTGCATAAGCTACTATCCCTCAGACGCACACAAGCAAGTATTATCTTGTCTCCCCCCCCCCCCCCCTTCTTTCTATCAAAAGCAGTTTGTTTTGTGACAATTTTCATTTCGAAAGTTTGTGAACTGGTTTTAACCATTTCATATATACACAACCCAGTTGGCATATATTATGTGAAATGGATCACGCCCACTTTGCCCACTGCTCTGGCTGTTGATCAGATTCCCATATCCAACATAACATAATGTCCCAAACTCTGATGCCCAGTAATACACATATAGTTCAAACACTTGCAGGGTCATACTATATGAACTTCACCTTACACAACAGACTTCTCCCTGATTACACTACAGCTAAGCTTTTCCCACACTATCGATGCCACATAATCGACAGGTTATGTCAACAATCACCTCTGGCCATTTGAAAAAAAATTCTCCCCGCTCTCTCATCCTCTATACAACACAGACACTCACTGAACAAACAAAAATTTTGCTAACGACCCAAGTCATGTCATGACAGAATGAACTTCAAACTTGATGCTCCACTTTGATTTCGTTTCTTCGTTTGTCTGATTGACTTCCAAATGACGAATAAGTGACGAATCGCTACTATCGTGGCAATATGATGATTGGCTTGGAAATTCATGTCAATCAATCGACGTACATGTAGCCTAGTAGGGGCTGCCACACCAGCATGACTAGCGTATGTATGAAAATGTGTCACAACGTAAATGTCAATGGACAGAAATGTCCAAAATAAATACAGACCAGAAACAAAAGTAGTAAAGACCATCCATGACATCCTTTCGTGTCAACAGATGACAAATGAACTGATGAATATCACGTGATGGATTTTGTTGATTGACGAAAAGAAGCGTTTTTAAAACCTAAAGATGCAAAGGCGATATAAGCAGGTGAAAAAAGTTCCCACCTACAAACTTTACAGGTCACGTCACATCGCCACATCGCCTCGTGCACTGTTGTGTGGTGTTCAACATTCACTGCATTTGGTCAGCAAAAGAACATACACTCACTGGAGTTCCAAAACATAGCTACTGAGGGTCGTTCAAAGGTGAGCTCCCTTACCGTGAAATAGTTCTGTATAGTATTTTCTGAGCTCAGATTTGAGCATTAGTACACATTTGTATGGGCCTGTGGGCCAGCAGGCAAATACATACACTTTATACTGGCTTGCCAGCTTAAACATGAACAATCCGGACTCGTACAATCACAGATGGTTTGAAACATCACTTGCCCTACACTGCAAGGGCATAGAAAGAAAGACCCGTGGCAGAGACTCGACAGAACCCTGCAATAAAAGCTTACCCTGGCCGCAGGATGCCAACAAGGCAAGTCCAGCATCAACAACAACAACAGCAAAATCCATGACAATAAACTTGCTAATATGGCAATCCCCTACAAACGGTCAATATCATATGCCACCTAAACCCCTTTGTGTCAGCGATGGAAGGGTTTGAATGGACGAAGATATAAAATATTCAACAACTCCATGTATTAAATTGCCTACCTGTACTAAGTGTGTCTCTGTGGAAGTGTTATGTTACATTCCTGTGTGAGAGTATAGCCTGGCATGGAAATTAGACAAGAAGAAAGAACAAGTAAAAAACTCTCACCACTTGAAAATACTGACTGAACGAGCAGTCCCTTTTCGCAACTGTTAGTATTTACTCAGGTTCAGAAATAGGTTAGGCAGCCATCAAATTGTAAAATACCGTCCAAAGTTGCCGAACGCATTTCGCGCAGAATGCAAAGCGTGAATGAATGCTGACAAAGAAAAGAGGGGTGAAATGAGATCACAAGGGTATGAAAACATCTCTATCGTGCGTGATGTGTTGTTACTTTCGGACATCCGTATGAGTTCTAGGTACATCTAGCATCATTTCTGGCTTAGTAGGCCGAGTAATATTATGCTCCAACTGATACTGTTGCTTTCCATTCATACGAACATGCCTTACTCTTTCCCTCGCACTGTCTTATATCAAGTACTATACTGGGGCAAAGATACAATATACATAAACAATAGATGACCATTTTTTCAGTACATGTGTCACCAATAAAAACAACAAAACATTGCACTCAGCAAACAGAGAATTAGACCGTGGAAGAACCTAATACTCATGGTGAGCCCTGCTCTTTTTTTATTACTCTATTTTTCTCCTTGCTATCTCGTCCCATCGATTTCTCAATCGACCTATATATCACATTTTTTATTAATCAGTTCCATCTCTCTCTCCTCCCATCTCTCCGATCATTCAGTCCCCGCCCTTATCCCTTTTCAATCAACCTTTCCCACTCACTTTCCTCTCCCCCTCTCTTTCTCTCCTCGTCTCTCTCTCTCTCTTCTCTCTCTCTCTCTCTCTCTCTCTCTCTCTCTCTCTCTCTCTCTCTCTGCTCCCGACAGCTTTGCATCCTTTGCGTGCTCTGAGCCTCTACCACTGAATGATCATGTTTGTGAGCTAACACAACACAGGTCGAGGTTAAGATGATTATGACAGCTCCATGCGAAAGCAGAACAACATCACTGGGCGATCCAAGTCATGTTCAAGAACACAGCAGTTTGGAGTGAAGATCCGATTTCGCCCTCTGGAGTCGTTGACACTAAACAAGACAGATACACAAGCTTCACACAAACAGTGATATTATTATGATGAGCACCAAACTCACGTAATTCGAAAGTCTTTTTCATCCTGTGTCATCTCTTTCGAGGTCGACATGAAATGACTCGCCATCTCTCTCTATCCTCTACTCTTCTGGTGCATTCCTTCAGGGACAGATTCGTTCAGTCCGTGATGTCATTCGTCCATATTCTTCACTATCTTCCACTCGCTCGTTTTCCCTCGATCTTCCCTTCCAGTATATCCTTACAGATGGTGTTGTGTCGTTTGATGTAATCAAAATATTGTAATTTTCTTTTTTGAATTGTTGTCAGTAGTGTAGGTTTGACTTTTAGCACAGTACAAACATCCTTGTTGGTCTCCCATACGTCTGAATGTCCACATTTCAAAGGCCTCTATTTTTTTCTACAGATTTTTGTTTATAGAGTCCAACGTCTCTGACCCGTATATCAAGACCGATTATATATAGCACTTCACAAGTCTCAGTCTCAATGCGATGGAGATGTGTTTAGATATTAAACCCTGACTTCATGGATGTGAAACGCGATTTTGCTATTCCAATACGCATTCTTATTTCTTCACAACTTTTTCCATCTTCTGTAGTCTGCTGGCCTCAATGTGTAATTTTTTGCCTCCTGTTCCAGTTCTTTACCAATCGATCTCTCTGTTTGTCTTCATTCCTGTTTTTTTTTTTTTTTTACATGATCATTACTTTTGTTTTCTTGATATTCATATTTAGTCCATTTATTTCACTGTTTGTCTTGACTGTGCTGAGTAGATTCTGTAGGTCGTCCTTACCACTGGTCAACAACACTGTGTCATCTGCGTACCATAGATTATTGATGTCTCTGCCACTGATATTGATTCCACTTATTTCTTTATTTTCACGAAATTTGAATTCTGTATAGATGTTGAAAAGATATGGTGAAAGAACACATCCCTGTCTGACACCTCGTTTAACAGGTGTGTATGGTAACAGCTCATTTTGTATTCTGATTGCGGCTTTCTGGTGTCAGTATAGATTTGCTATGATTCCTATGTCCTTTCAATCAATTCCTATTTTTTCAAGACATTCTATCATCTGTGGCTGGTACATGGTGTACCCTATCAAAAGTCTTTGCGAGGTCGATGAAACACGCATACACGTGTTGGCTTGCTATACTTTTCTTCGTTTTGGTACTTAGACAAAATATTCCTTCTCTTGTTCCGTTTCCCGCTCTAAAATCAAACTGTTCTTCTCCTAGTTCATTGTTGATCTTATGTTTGATGCGCTCCAGGATTACTCTCAGTAGCAGTTTCGTAACATGTAGCCTGAGTCTTATTGTTCTAAATATTCAACTATAACTTGCCAAAATGTTAAAAGACCGCAATGTCATACTGAATCCATTCATTCTCGAACAGCTGTTTTCTGTTCTCATATTAAAAAAGTGAAATCGCAAACCTCTGAAACGCAAATTCCTCAAAACATCCATTTGGGGAAAAGGCGCTTTGTCAGTGCACGTTAAAATTGGGGGTCTAGTCATGGCACCAAACTGTGGGCCAAACAAAATATCGCCACTGTCATAACACAACTGCAAAATTCATGTTTGGATGGTTTTAAGTTCAATATATTGTGCCATGAAAGTGGACCATACATCATAGATTTAAAAAAAAAAAAAAATTCCTCCCAAATGGAAATAGCAAAAACTGGGAGTGGGGAGGGGAGGGGGGGGGGGGAGTGTGCTGCTTGCTGAAACCTCGCCCTTGATTCACACAATACGTTTTTTGAGTTCTCTTAGTACATGTACCATTAAACGTATCTTGAACAATGAAATATTTCCAGGTCGGTCGCGTTACCAAGGAATTTTCGCTCACACGCTGATTTGTGGACATGCTCTGCGCATGACAGGCAAGTCTTGACGAATGATGAGCATTCAGATATTATAAACAAATCCATGATGTTTCCTCGACCACGTGACCGACCTCGAAATACCTCAGTGCGCTATGAACACTACGATATGCTGCGTCGGCAATCCGCACATTTTGAATGATGCAAAGCACCATATGATCATGGTGTACATGCAGTATGAGTTAAATATGTACATGCCCGTCAACATCTCCATAACCCTCTTATAAACTGTGACATTCCATGTTTTTCAATTCCTTCTAAGTGTTTTAGATCTAGCGACAGCATGGGAGTCCCGAGAGTAAGGCTTCTATCTAGTGATGTCCTGGAGAGGGTCCCATCCCTCAGAAGATCTTTTTCCCTTCACTATGTTGTGCTGCCAATACAGTAGATTTAGCTCTCCCATTTAGACTGGCTGGCATTTCTAATGTATCAGCCTATAATATTGTCTAGATCAGGGGTTCCCAGCGAGACCTTGGCGAAGCCTTGCTAGAGGTAGCTTGGGAATTAAAGTTAGACCAATGTTGTGATTTACTTTACTAATAAATAATTATAATTACAGGGCAGCTCGTCTGCCACTGATCCTCACCTGGCACTCAGCTTTCACCTGTGGCTCCTCGAAGCTGTCGCATGCAACAGCGACCACCTCCCGGACAACGGCTTCGGCGAGCCGGCTGAATCAGGTGAAGGTAGCTGACGGATCTGAAATCCTCAGTGATTTAGGTTTGAGTCGTGTCAGCCCAACTGCTTGCGAAGACTGACTTCGGTGGAACGAGCGGAAGAGATCACCTGAGATCCAACGGTTGTGAAGGCGGTGGCAGCAAGTGTCGTGGAGCGCCTA